>OV651816.1:55016973-55166973 GCA_927349885.1 Psylliodes chrysocephalus
TTATATGAAACTTTACCTACCATTTTTCAGTTTTTATTGTAAATTTAATCATTTTCACAATTTGTAACCCATGTCAAATAAAAAATATATTTTTTAAATACCTTTTTTTGTCAAATAAAATAGGAACTAAAATGTTTTAAATGTTTATTTTATAAGATCAGTCCTATCACAATACATACTATTACACAGATACAAACTAGAATAAAGATATATAATGCCTGGCATTCTAAATGATACTCTTCGCAGTTTAAAAGACCCCCTTAACTACCCATTTTCTACCAGATTGTTTTCACAATCAATAGGCCTCATCTCCTTAGGGCTTGATTTTTAATAAAAATTTCATGTTGATATCGCTTTTCATTTTTGATTTTTTGTTTTTAACTTTAAATCCCCCATATTTATTCAGATTTTTTTTTATAATTAAAGGGCTTCTCCTTTTAGAGCTTAATGTTTGCTAAAAATTTCAAATTGATATCATTTTTCGTTTTTCAGTTAGGATTTTTTTTTAACTCCCCAATATATTAATTTTTTTTTTTTCAGTTTCAATAGGCTTTATCTTCTTATAAAGCTTCATTTTTACTTAAAATTTCATGTTGATATCGCTTTTCGTTTTTAATTTCGGATATTTTTTTTTAATTTTAACCCATCTTAACCCCTATTTTTAATCAGATTTGTTAGAAATCAATAGGCTTTGTCCCCTTATAGAGCTTGATTTTTACTTAAAATTTTCAAGTTGATAACATTTCTCGTTTTTTATTTATTATATAAACACAAAACGTGACATCGGACAGATGGACAAAGTATTCACAGAATACTGTATGAAGAGTATGAAGAGAACTTCTTTTATCAAAGGATACTAAAAGTTTGAAATAGCAGCACATAATTGAACATTTACAGAAATCTGTGAACTAAAATAGTGAGATACACATCGTAAAATGTTAATTCTCCATATGAACCTTTCTAAGTGTATTTCACAGCACATTCCAAAGTATTCTTGCTCTCGCTACTGTCCTATCCTCATGGCAGACTTTTGCATGTACATGTTTACTAAAAAATAATGTGTTTTAATAAATAATAGAATAATAGTAATTTGGTCTAAATAGGTAAATCGGCTTCATCTGTATTTTCAAATTATTGTTTAATTGTAGATAGTATATTAATGTTTCGATATGTACTTATAGGATTGATTACCCAGAGCATGTAAATATGTGGGATGTGACTTGTTAAGTGCTTAATCAAAATCAACAAAATGTATGTTTAATACTTATTGCTCTTTTCGAGACATACTTTATTACCAACTGTAAACTAATTTACCAACAGCCTTATTTTTATTTAATACCTGCATGATCCAAATTACCAATACATCTAATATTTTTGAAAATACTAAATTATACAAACAAGGCAATAAAAAAATGCAATTAAAATAAAAGATTTCAGGGTAACTTGATTGATAATTAACATATGTAAACTATTTAAATGTACATACCATTTCTTAGGTAAAATTTCTCATTGAGTATATTAAATTAACTGGTTGGTCCATTTTCCGATTCAGACTTTTAAAGTGAAAAACCATTTATCTCTTTATCTTTATCAAACGTTTATTGTACATTTCCATAATGATGTCAAGTAATTGACTTATCAGAATAATCCTCTTAGCGGGTTTTATGGAAAACAAAAAATTTACAAATTTTTTGCTTACTTCTTACTTCATAATATTTACAGTTGGTTACAAAATAGACCATTTTGAAGTAGTCTTAGAATTAGACACTGAAACAAAATATAAAACAAATTAGAATCGTAAAACTTTATTACTGTTAAATAAAACAACTTAAAAAATAATTATATTTACCTTGCCTTAAAGAAGTTTTCCTGGAACAATCGTTGAATTGACACACATACTTACAATTTATTAATGTCACAGTTCTTAATTAAACACATTTTTTTTAAATGAGCACAAAAAAATAATCATAATAGAGGAATGACGGAAGACGGAATGACAGTGTTGCCAGAATGTTTTTATGTACCAGATTTATCTAAAAAATGTACCAGATTCCTTAAATGTATCAGATTTTTCGAATTCTATTTGCAGTGACATCTAATTCATTGAAGGGGAGACAAGGAACACAATATATATATTTTACGCGTGAACACTGATGCACGCAGAACGTACTACATCTAGTACAATTGTGAATTGTACTAGACTGGCAACACTGTTTTGGCAACCTTGTTTGTGAACGCGCCAATTAATGTGTTCTTTGACAATTTAAAGGATCTGTTGGCGTGTTGTCTTCTCTTTTTAGCTATATGTATTCGCCATATCGTCTCACTCGTGTTTGGCTCACTCATCATAATGCGCTACAGACACAGTATACTTAGTAGAGGTGGGAAGTTCGAATCTTTTTACTGAATTAATTCATTTGATTCATTCACCTAAAAAGATTCGTTCTTCAAGATTCGTTCTTCAAGATTCGTTCTTCAAGATTCGCTCTTCAAGATTCGTTCTCAAGTGATTCACTTTAGCGAACCACGAACGATGTTATTCCGCCGATCTGGCAAAGGAAATCGAACCGAACTTTTACGAATTTGAGTACTACCTAACCTACCTACCTACCTACCTACTAGGTCGTCGAGTAAAATAATTATAACCAGATTTATTTTAAAGTAAAGCGAATTAATGTTTCATATTTCATAAAAAAAGGCAGCTGAATAATAAATACATCCTTGTCCGTTAAGATAAACAACAATAACACAATTTTTTTTTTAAATGCCAAATATATAGCCAAAATTAACGCAAAATTATATATTCACGATTCGTCATTTTTTGTTTTAATTTTACTTTGATTTAAATTTATTTATCCTCCTGTAAAGTGAGAAAAACATTAAAGACACATACCGCCACCGCCTGTCAGAGTTCTCGTATTATGCCGTAGAACGTAGAATAATTTGCCGATGTCGATGTAAATACCAAATTTTCGAATCCGAATCGAATGAACGAAGCAACCAAACTCGGAACTCGGCATGTTTGATCGATCGCAGAGCCATCGAGCAATTGACTCAAAAAAGATTCGAATCTTTTAAAAACAGGGAATCAATTCATTCGAGTCAGTGCACTGATTCGTTCTTTTTGAACGAATCGTTAGCGAACGACACACCTCTAATACTTAGGTATACTGTGCCACGGAGACGCGATCAGCCAGAGGACAATGATGTACCAAAAATTATAGATTAACACGTATGAAAATAAAAATAATAAAATTAAATTTATATTGTAACGTTTAAATTTGGCCTTATAGCGGTTTTTCATAAGAATAAGAATACACTAGTTTTTATCCGTGTTCAATAATTATTTAATGGGTCCTTCTATACCCCCATTTTTAACCACTGTGCTTTTGGTTCGATATTCGAACAGAGCGGTCCTTCTGTGACACTCTGGGTGAGCATGTGGCTGCCCTGTATTCAAGATGTCGGTCTAGCGTTTCCGCTCTGACGTTAAGTGCGAGTATATGATCCGTTTGGGGTAGATTGGACCTCTATTTGAGTTTAGTTAGGCTATTTATTTCGTTTTAGAGGCTTTGTTTGGTTATTTTAGCCCTCTCTGTCAAGAATTTATTTCGTAATAGAGGGCGCTGATGGGACACCTATCTGTCACTGAGGTATGTTGGTATTACTGTTTTTTTTTTTTGAAGTGACGTTGGTTTCCGCCTTCTGGAAATTTTCGAGATTGACATTCGACACGAGGTTCAGATTCGGCACGTGAGTTTGAAAGGTACTCTTTTCGAAATTTATTGGAAGTCGTTTCAATCCATTTGGGATATTACGAAGCAACCTTTTTGTTTTAAGTTACAACAGTGTGGATTTGGTAGTATTTTTTTTTGGTGATCACATGTTGTAGGAGCTCTTAGGAGAATCTGTTAGTAATGTACTAAGTGATTTAGATGTTATTAATTTGGTAAATATTAGTATATTTCATAGTGTGAACGAAGTTGACCCCCCATGTCAGCACGATTTATATTATTAAACATGGGTATATATTGAACTTTATTTATTATTTATCCCCACTTACTAACTGTCAACATTTATTTTTATGGTAAAGTACACTTATAATATAATAGGAGCATACTCGATTTGTAGCCGCTTGATGGCCTTGTAGAGGAGATGCTATAGTTTTCTATTTGGAGTTTGGTAGTGAACTGTCACATGGATTGTTGGATGTGAGGTTAAACTCCTGGCGCCCACTGAAGAACATAACTTTTTCTACGACTCACCCCCTTCTTCACTGTAGTTAGTCGGCATCCAACTTTGGATTGACATAAATCCCACCTCAGCTGCTTAGGCACAGAAAGTAGGTAGCAATATTTTTGTTATTTATGTAATTTTAAAATAATGTGTTTTTATGAAATTTAACTGGGTGTTCACTGCACAAATGAACCAATGGAGAAATCGCCCCTGGACCTTTCTGTGTTCTTTTAATTGTAATCGGACCCTATTGCTCATTTTATTTATTTCTAGCAATAAAACGCCTAATTATTGAGTTTGTTATTAACTCATGTCTAACAGCATTCACAACAATAAAATATGATTTAAGATACAATTTTTTGTCACACTACCTAGTAATTATTTTTACAAGAGACAAATATTTTTTAGGGTATTTATTTTGTCATATATTTTTCAATGTTTATTATATTTTATATATTTCTTCCTGTCAGAGAATTATGTATGACCAATAAAATAAAATGGAAACATCAAGCCAATTTTATTGTAATAAAAAAATGAAGTTTATCAGCCAATCTTCCATTATACGTACAATCTAGATTTAGAGCGTATCAAATGAACTAAGTAGGCCAACTCAGGATGCTCATTATTTATTTATTTACTCTATATTTTCAATCAGATAATGATGATATGTCCATTATTCATAATATATACCTACAGCTGAAAATAATCAAGTACTTATTACAAGGTTCGATTATTATTTTACACGGATAATATACAGGAACTTAATAGTGCTACAAAATTAAATAAAACTAACGATATAAGGCAAAAAAATATTAAAATTTAAATTAAATAAGACTAGTTTTTCCTTGTATACCTTGATATCGGCTATTGATGTGGGCTTGGTCATATGACACGGTTTCAGATGCATAATTTTTGTTTTAATTAAATTCAATTAAAAGTATTAAAAAAAATTAAACTACTACCACATATTTTAACTTAACCAGTGAAGTGGATCTGGAGATGTTACAAAACCCAATTGAATCATTAATTCTTGAAATTCTGAAAGCCAATCCATATGCATTTAGTAACTTGAAAATAACGTTCCAACTAGATGGTGCTCATGCACAGTATTATGGTGCATTGAGAGGTTATCTAAATGAGGAATATCGTGGTAGATCGATTGGACGACGAGGTTCGATAGAATACCTTTAGATTTTTCTGTGGGGGTGCCTTAAATCTAAGGTTTACGCTATACTTCTTGACAATATTGACGTTTTAAAATAACGAATTGTTGAGGAAAGTAGGGAAATTTCCGCTGACAGAAGATTAGATTTGAAAGGAGTTGGACATTATTTGTCCTTGTCCACCGCGACCTTTTTAGATCTATTGTGGGACTCCGTTTTTTAGAGTATGTCGTCTAGCTTGGTCTTTTTTATTAGACTTAGTAGCTTCGACAGTGGCTCTCGCATGATGTTCCATGCGTCTGATTTTTCTTCGCCTAATGTTAGAAACCTAAATCTAACCATGCCTTCACACTCGCTCGGGGCATGGATTGATGTTTTGTTTTCTTTTTCACAGAACCTGTGCAATGTTGCTTCTTCTGCTGGATAGTTGACACTCATATGCCTTCTTAGCGACAGTGTCCGGTAAGAAGACCTATTGTTATCCTAACGATTTGACTTTTTTGATTCAGTAGGTCTTTCTTGAACTTGGCCGAGGGTTTCTTGATGAACTGTTTGACCTGTCTCAATCTTGAATAGTTGTTTCACCATTCCTGAGACTCTTTTTGCACCCATTGTTTGATGGTTGCCTTGCACAATACCTTAGCAACTCCCCAGAAGGGTTCGAGACCTGGCTTCTCGGGATAATTTATCGGCCTTTTTGTT
Source organism: Psylliodes chrysocephalus (assembly GCA_927349885.1). NCBI lineage: Eukaryota > Metazoa > Arthropoda > Insecta > Coleoptera > Chrysomelidae > Psylliodes > Psylliodes chrysocephalus. The sequence goes on from OV651816.1 coordinate 55,023,075, forward strand.
GCCCTGATATCCTGCGTGGCCTGGCACCCAGGCTAGGGTCATCTTGTTTTGACTATTTAGGTCTTCTAGACAGTCTTCTCTTGCAGTGTTGTATGGTTATTAGTTTAGACTGGAACACTGTTGCATATTCTCCTAGACTCTGCGAAATCGTTGTTTTCGACTTAGGTCCAAAGATTTCAGCACCGCTTCATTCCTTGGCTTTTGAACCATATACTAGACGAGTTCAGCCTGTATGGAAGATCCCTGTTTCCAGGATTCTTGGGTTGGTATTTGAATTTGAAATTATCCTTTTTTACTGACTGATATAGCCTCGTATGATCAGCGCTCTGGAGTTGGCTTATTAGTTTTTGTCCCTGAATTAGCCTGTGAATGACGGACCTGGTTTGTTGGATTTTTGAAAAAATTAGGTCAATTTGAACATTTGAAGGAGTCCGACAAGAGTTTAGCAATAGGATATTTTACTGTCAGTAAATAGATGGAGCAAATTTTGAGTATTTACTGTAAGAACTCGTTCTTTAATCTTTATTAATTAAATGTGAAACTATCATGTTAGTATTTATTTAGATTATCCATCAAAATTGCCCTAAATTTGAATACCTTTCAAACGAGGTTTCACTTGCCATAAGGTTCAGTTTAAAGTTATTACGGCGTCTATGACGATTACGTCACCTATTACTACTAGTAGAGAAGCTTACAACCCTCCAAATGTCATTGGTTTAAGTATAACCGTTCAAAATATACGAGGGGCAGACTTTTGAGTAGAACTTTATAATATCTGAAAAGGTCAAGAATAATTTTAAATATGAAGTATTCGTATAGGGATTCGCCTTCCAACCAATCATGTTTCCTTACTTAGTACCTTAATTCTAAAAATAATATTTAAAAATAAAACCATTGAAAAACAAAATAAACATACCTATATTAAATAGATGACACCCTCTCATCCCCCTCATTTCCCCTCATCCCCCTGCCCCATATACCCACAATACAAGTCTTCGTATAAACAGTCATACAGTAATACAAACAGTAATATTTAAAAGTTATATCTTTTTGTTTTTTAGATTACAGCAATATACTGTTTTCGTCTAAAATCACATGGCCGAAGGTCTGCCCTATGATCTATACAGACATACACTCTATTTTCAAACATCTTTCTGATTATTAAGAACTTTTGAAATCTTGCATGTTACAGCCTTGAATGTTTAGATTTGTTCAATGCCTATTTTTTGGACCACAAGAACAAATACAACTGTATCTATTAATAATTAATGGTTCAATAATCTTTGCCATGAGAGATAATATTTTTTTCTATACCCACAGATTACGCACAGATTACAAAACGAAAAAGTATGCTATTGCGTTCAATTGAACGAATATATTTCATATCCATTCTAGGTAGTGAGAACACTGCAAAAAAATGAATTCCACCAATCAGAGTTCATATTTTGGACATCCAACTATTATTTTTAAAATTTTAAATAATTGTCAGTATATTTTTTAATTATTGAGATTAAATATACATTAAAATGAGTTATTCTTGTGTATAATCGATAAATTATAGCATTTTTATTTGGTCCACATTTTGGATAAACAAATTAAGTTTTAATCAAACTATATAAAACTACTTTAATTATAAGTATTAAAACTAAAATCATGAAAGCGGCGGTGGAGCTGAGGACAGAGCTTCTGCCTTCCACGTAAAATACCTGGGGTCGAATCTGGGCTGGAGACTAAATTAAACTAATCTTTTCTTTTTTTTTTTGTTCATTTTATTTTATAATTAAGTTAAATTCATAAATTATTTTAAAATTAGTTAATATTTTTTTAAATTTGTAGATTTTCGTTAGTGGGTCGTAGAAAAAATATACTGCACAACTCGAGTTGTTTGTCCATATCCACTCTTGTTGCACAAACTACTACCTCTTCAGCTGCCAATTTGATGTCAATTAAAATAGGAGAAATAACAACTTCCAAAATTCCAACCTAGATTATTTTCTGAAAAAAATAGCAGACCGATTTACTTTTAGAACAAATATTTTTAATATACCTATTATTATTGTAATTAGTGTTTATAAAATAAATAATACTAGACCAAACTATAATGTATCATGTTATGAATGTTATCATTTATAAAATACATATTCCAGATGTACAAGTGGTAAATATTTATCTTGCTTCTAATTATTTAAAAATTATAATTTTATCTAAAATGTTCTTTACAAATAAAAAGAATACTATTTTCCTATAACTAGCACAAAAACAATTTATAATAATATTGTTAAATGCGTAATTCTAAAATATACCATAGCGATGATAATTTCCTATTTTGCGTAATTATTTTTAATACCTATTTTTAACAAAATGAGAAACTATGTTTAAAGTTAAAGCCGCTTTCAACTGGATGGCCAAAAGATAATTAGTTGCGAACGTATTATAACAGTAAACAACTTTTTCCAGGTTTATATGAACGATCATAAGATCATTTGGAAAAGATGTCAAAAAAAGTCCAGTTAATTACTTAAAAATGTCGAAGAGAATAACAAATCTTTCAAAAGCTATATGTGTTATTATAACGAAAGAAGGTAACCCATTTCTAATAAAATTAAATTATTTATTTTATTTTGGTGTGGTCGTAGAAAAAATATTGTGTAATTCAAGCAGAAAGTCCTTTAGCAGTTTCGACAGATTTATTTCTGTCTCAACTGCCGAAGTGCTACTTTCTGCTCTTAATACACAAATAGCTGTTTTGTTACAATAATTTTATAAACTTATTTTACTTAGCTACTAGCTATATACTGATAAAGTGTTATTGCCCTCATAATAAATGAATCGTGCTAACAAATGAAGTCAAAATATGTCTCGTAATTTTGTCATCTTGTAACAATTACCAAAAATTAGGCACTACAATACAAATATTTAGGTCCGGCCCAGAACATCTCCCTACTCCTTCCATCCAATTTTTCGGTTTTGGAAAAATTCGCGCAGCGACAAATGCATTCTATGTTACCTCTACCCTTTCTAACCTCTTTGTTGATACTATAAACAAATCTTTTAACGTCAAATCTGTTACAGTTCATAAAATGTCAAAGTCAAAGGTGACTTGATATTGTTACACTGGTTTTTGGTATCACAATTTATTTCAATTCAACTTTACAATAACTCAATTCAACTTTACCAATAACGATACAACTGATAACATTAACATGTAACATCTATCATAAACCTGAAAACTGACGTCAGGATCATCCTTATATAGCTTGCTTGCTTCTCGAACCTTCTTGAACTGTCATCTAGAATATTCTTGACGGGTAATGACATTTCCAGATATTTCTGGAACTATTCTATCTTCTTTTATTTGTACTTTTACCTATGACGACCGCAGCCCACTGTAGGGCGATGAGTAACATTCCACTTCTTTTTCTACCTGTACGTTTCCTATAATAGCCGCAGGCTACTGCAGGGTGCTGCGTAACAATATTTTTTCTGGTAAAGGTGTGGAACAATTGCACTAGTTAACTGTTTTAGATTATGAAAAGCGTGAAATAAAGTTAACGTTACGGCACTTTTTTTAACGCTCTTCTACTTGTTTTCACTCCAACCTTAAACAGTCGTTTTAAACGCTACAAATCGGTGGAATACAAGGTATTTTAAAGATAGGGCGAAGAAAAATAAATTTTTGTACTCAACAACCTGCGGTGGCTCCTCCACACAGGTTGGGTTTCAATTACACCTAGCAAGAAGAAATTGCAAGAGACTTGGTTTTTTTTGTGTCATCGGCATCAACTGCTACGGTTATTAGCCTCGTGTTCTGTGTAGGCTTTGTAACTGTTTCCCAGCGCCACTTTAGGAACAGCACTGTTAATTAGTACCCAACAGTGAATGGTCGAGTGGGGAATCCTACCAAGGCATCAGAATTAATTTTAAATTAAATGAAAAAATCCCGGCCAAAGGTGGGATTCGAACCTGGGCCCCTTGGATCCACAGGCAGAGACTACCACTGAGCCGCCCACCCCGTTAAGAGACTTGTTGGTTTTTTCAAAATAGTACTTAAACATAATAAACAAAAGTACCATATTATAAATAAAATATAATAAAAAACTTATTTTCTTCTTTTTGCTTGCTTCATTTTTTTATTTGCGCATCCCCTAACAATACCATTCGCAAAACTGCTTCACTGCTTGCCTGCGTGCAATAATACCTTTTAGCAGTCAGTAATAATTAAAACAACATAATTTTAAGTTTCATCATATTTATTTAATTGTATGTACACTAAATTTTTATGCCACACATTTTAAAAAAACATGAGCGGCTAATATATTTGCACTAATATTGTAAAATTTTGGCAGTAATTACATTTTGGCATTTTAAAACGTCTTCTTTGAATAAACGGTTTTTTTATTGCTATTTATTTTAATATAAGTATATGTTTGGATTCTTTTCAACGCCTTAAGAAACACGTGTCTATTTGAATGACAATATTTTTTAAATTTCGAATGAAAGCTTTCACAACAGTTCGTAGTTCTTCTGCAGAACATTCTGCCCAAATATTAGGAGGAAAACTTGAGTCTTGACTTATGTAATTATCCGTTAAATATTCTGCTAATTGAACCACTTTTTCATTTTGAGGCATATCTTCTGCAAAATCAAAAGCAAATGCATCTTCTACTTCATCTGGATGCAAAAATGTATGTCCAAATATATCGTGTAACCATTTTCCTATCTCAGTGACAGGATTTCCATATTCATTTGATAGGACAAGTTAAAGAATTTTTCTATACATATAAGAATAAATATTTTGTTAGCGCATGGTACTTTTTCTCAAAGTTCTTTTTATTTTTTATATATTTTTTTAGTTTTACCATTTAAAACCTCTATTAACTTTCTCCAATGAGTATTTTATTATTATGAAGAAAAAAGTATTTCTATTATATTCTACCCATTTAACGTACCATAATGAACTGTGTGTGAAAAAGAGATTCTTTATTTTATTTATTTCCAAAATTTTATTTGAATCTGTTTATTCGAATATTTTTTACGATTTTATTAAATTTTCTAAAAACATGTTTTTCGGACTCAGGTACCTTCAAAACGTGAAAATCATTCAATTATTTTATTCTTCTTTAATACAGTGTGTCCCAAAAAGTTTTATAAATGGCGAAAAGTTTATCTTACATTTCACAAAAAAATTATTCTTTACAACCATCTCTGCATGATCTGAAAAATGTTGATATCTAATGGTTGTATTTTAGAACCATCAGATATCAACATTTTTCAGTCGTATACTAGGTTGGTCAAAAAATATGAATTTTGAGCAAGAGTAAAGTAATTTTGTTTTTGAAAATATCAGAGTTGATAATAATTATTATCACATACATGTAAAATTGTAGATTACTATATTCAATTTTATTTTATTTGATTTTTTAAATGTGTTGAAATAAAACTTCAAATTTAATTTTAAACAACTTTTGTAAGTAATTTTTTTTTACATTTTCCAAAATGAAGATAGTTTACTTCATTTCATACCTACCTATCATACCTCGTATACGACTAAAAAAAATGTTAATATTTTAGGTTTTAGAATATGCAGAGATTTTCATAAAGAATAACTTTTTTGTGAAATATAAGATAAACTTTTTTCCCATTTGCATAAAACTTTTTGGGACACATTGCATATGTATCTATGTATAATTGAGGCCTCGTATGATTGGGGGAAAATAAAAATGGATATTTAAAAAACAATTATTGCACTAAAGATTGAAATAAATTTGTTCTTACCAAGATTATGTCAGACGGAATCTATATCCCATAATTTTGGGGTGTGGCAAAATGGTTAACAGTAGAATGTATTCCTTTTTCAAAATCCATGACTTGATGTCGGAACGCCAAACGAATCCAAATTCTCTACCTTGTTTAATTAAAATTTGAAGCAATTACACACAAGTTGACTTCATTTTGTTCTTTAATAAACAATATAGAACTAGAAAAAAATATTTTGGACAATTAGGTACCGAAAGTTCCATCCATATAAAATTTTGTTTGAGCACACATACTATAGAATACGGAAAGATCTTGTTTCAATAAAAATAGCTTTTTTCTTTTACTGTAATGACTTTTATTTTTATTGATTGACAAAAGTTTTTTTTTTAAAACGTCACTATTCCATTATTTTAAAGAAAAACTGAATTAACCATAGGCGTTCTAACTATTCTCAAAATACTCCCACCTTAACAATGAAAATTGTTAAAAAAAAATATGAAACAGGACAAAAATATTGTAAAAAATATGAAACTGACTAACTAAAATTGTTAAATAAGATGTGGAACTGGACTAAATAAAATTGTTAAAAATGATAGGAACTAAACATTAAATTTGAATCTATCTGGTTTCTTAACAATTCTTCCATATCTTGTGGTCAGGAGTCCAGCTTCTTCCTCGTTCTTCATTTTCTCTATTTTCTTCTTCTTGTTGTCCTCTTTTTTACTTCTTTCTTCACTTGTATTCTTACTATTGTCATCGTTATCTCTTGACTGTATTAAGCTAGATTGTTTTTGCGCGACCTCGGCGTGTGTGATTTCTAAAGGAAAAAGTCTTTGTCTTTATTCGAGCCATCCTTGCGACTTTATCTCGGCCGGGGTATACTTCTAAAACCTTGGCTAATGGCCAGTTTACTCTTTTTTTGTTATCAACTTCCAACAGGACTATGTCTCCAACATTGATTTGGTAAGTTTTCTGTTTCCAATCTGAACAAGGTTTGCTAAATATTCTTTCCTAAATCTCTGTCTTAAGTTGTCTCGAACTTTGAAGATATCTATTTCTTCTTAATAAGAAACGTCTGTTTACGGTGTCTCTATCTACAGCATCTAGGTCCGGAACTTCAGTATTGGATAACCCATGTAGTAAAAAATGTGAGGGCGTTAAAGGGATCAATTCCTCATTCTCTGCTACGTAGGTCAGTGGTCTGGAGTTGATGATTGCTTCGCAATCGGCGAGAATCGTTATCATTTTTTCGTAGGTAACAGACGATTTACCCACGTTTCGTCTAAGAAGTTCTTTTGTAATTCTGACGATACGCTCCTACCATCCTCCCCACCAGGCAGCTGTAGGAACGTTGATTATCCACTCAATTCGTTTGACCGAAGAATATTGTATTAAAACCAATTGGATCAAAAATTCTTTGAGAGGCAGATAGAATACCTCTTTTAGTGACAGGTACTTCACATAATTTAGATTTGAAATTCCATAATAATCCCAATACCGAACAAATGTTCGAATCTAAGGTCATTTCTGGATCACTGTTCCCAAATGAGTAAATCCAGCCTCTGAGTTTAAATTGACCTTTCAACATTATTTCTTTAGACTCGTCAATAAACCTTTTTAATTCAAGTTCATTTTCAAGACTGGTCACACAGTTGTCAACATAAAATGATCTTTTAAGTATATTTGCCGTGTGCTTAAGATGATCTGGTACGTTTTCCAAATGATATAAAATAGTTGCAGCTAATAAAAATGGGCTGGAAGAGACCCCGAATACAACTCTACAATGTCTATATATTTTTAATTTGGATTTTTCAAAGTTTTCCCACCAAATAAATCTTAAATAATCCCTATCCTTTTCTTTTAAACTTATTTGAAGGAATGCCTTTTTAATGTCCGCTATAACTCCTATTGCACCTACTCTAAACTGAAGTAATATACAAGGAATGAGCTGAATAAGATTTGGACCCTTTTCTAGACAACTATTTAAAGAATTTCCGTTTCTATCCTTGGCAGAAGCGTCAAAAACGGGCCTAATTTTAGTATTCTGGAATTTTTGACCACTGCGTGATGAGGTAGGTAATGCGACTTATTTGCAATTCCATTGACTGGAACTTCTTCTATAATACCTGATTTTTCCCAATCAAGAAAAACGTACTCTTTAAATATGCAAGAGTTTATTAGTTTTGTAGTACAAGATAATAACCTCTGTTTTGACAACTCAAAATTGTCTAAAAGATTAGGGTAGCCTTCAATAAATGGAAGGGAAACTTCGTATCTATTATCTCTGTTAAGAGATATTGTTTCCAAGAAATTTGATGTTTCGTGTTCTAACATTTCTTTGGTCTTTACCTCTATTGGATCCCTAATACCTAGTACATCTAAATCCCAAAATTCTGATATTGAACAACAGCTTAAACAAGTATACGTTGAAAAACTGTTGGCTCTACTCTGTTTACCCATTATGGTCCACCCTAAACGAGTTTCTATGGCAAATAAGTTATTGTCAATTTGTTCTATAACCCCTGTGAAAAGATGGCCAATAATATCAGCGCCTAAAAGTACACTTATTTCTGAAATTTTAGAATTCTACTACTAAGTCGGGGTATATAATTGCATAATTTAGTTTATTCCAGAACAGAAACGTTGATTTCAAATGATTCGTTCAAATTTTGTATTAAAATGTTGTATAGATTATGACTTTTTAGTGTTGACTCTGTTCCACCAAAAACACTCTGTATAATTTGTTCTTCGGCACATTTTTTAAGATCTAGACTTCTTACACAATCTGATATAATATAGGACCTTTGTGATGCCAAATCCAATAAAGCTCTAACTATAAGCGTTTTATTCTTATGGACAAGTTTAATAAGAATTGTTTGCAAAAGTGTTTCAGTACAAGTATTTATGCTAGTTATTACGTTATTAACGTCTGAAGAATTAGTTGCATTAGCATTAGTACTCACTGAATTATCAGATACTGAACCTTTCTTATCGAACAAGTTAGGACACATAATTGGGAAATGTTTTTTAGAGCAAAATAAACATTTAACGAAACTCTTACATCTTTTAATGGTAAGATTAGGTTTTAAACAAGCAAAACATGCCTTTTTTTCTGAAACTATGTTTCCTTTCTTCAAGTGTTAGTTTTTGAGCCTTTATGTAGTCCAAAATAAGAAATTGGTGGGCTTCTTACCTAAGTCCTTTTGAGTGTCAGTTAATAAAGTAGCAACTGTGCTTGGTATTGCCTGCTCACTTCTTTCCTTACTGGTGACATGACTCTTCGCCCTTTTATTACCGGCCCCAAAACTGGTACGTGCTAAGGAAATACGTTGTTCACTTCTTTGTCTCTTCCAAGCTTTAAGAACTTCCTCAGGTAAAGCAGACTCAGCCAAATGATATAGCACAGCAGTATACTTTTTCAGATGTGACACCTAAAGTCTTTAGTGCTTTTAATTGTGTATCTAACTTATCAAAAAGAGGAGATAGAGACATACCTTGATCATTCTTGGTTGACTGTTGTAGTACGAGATTCAACAACTCTCTAACATAGACTTCGATTAGGATTTCATCTCTAGCAAACCTGTTTTTTTAGCTTTTAATGGGCTTCCCATAATTTTCTGCTGATGGTGGAAAACCGTCTACGACAATGCTTGCTTCAGATCCAGCTTCCATTGCTTGTTGCAGGTACTGTATTTTGTCTTCTGGAGGAATATCAGGATCTTCATCGATTTTCTTGAATTGTCCCCAGAATCCAATCCAGTTTTTAGCATCCCCATTAAACTTTTTGAACTGCAACTTAGGTAGCCTAAAATTTTTCTTCCTACCACCTTCAGTAGTAGAGACAGATCTGCTCATTGTTTCTCTTTGCTTCAAGAATGTAGCCATACGAGAATTACCAAGGTTCTTAAATTTTATGAATTGGTCTCTATACTGTTCAACTTGAAAGTACTCCTCAGAATATACATCTGTAAGTTTTGCAGAATATAACGCCCCTTCAATTTTCTGGTCAAGGATGAATAGACGTCCACCTTTATCTTCCAGTTGGTCTATAAAGATGGAGAGTTCTGCTTTGTCTATAGTGGTTTCCTTTAGAAGGTTTTCAATGTCCACACAGACCCTTTTAAAAGAAGTTCTGAGTTGAACCCTGTGTCTCTTAAGACTTTCAAGATCCTCCGCTGTCACGGTCGCCATAAATGTAGAATACGGAAAGATCTTGTTTTAATAAAAATAGTTTTTTTCTTTTACTGTAATGACTTTTATTTTTATTGATTGACAAAAGTTTTTTTTTTTTTAAACGTCACTATTCCATTATTTTAAAGAAAAACTGAATTAACCATAGGCGTTCTAACTAACACATACATTGTATGTTGTTCTTACATGAAAAAACAATTATTTCTTCGGTGGGATCGTTGACCAATAAAAATTGTTCGTTTTTCTCTTCCAAAGTTATTTTGATTATATTTCATGTCTTTACTTGTAAGAGTATCCAAACACTGTTTTTGGGGATTTATTTCCCTGTGGATAATTTTGGCAGATCTCTCGCACGTATTCAGTCTTCGGCCTTTCGCTTTACTTGGTTACTCACTTTTTGTCTTTAATACACCTTGATCATGCTCATGGTCACCACTTTTCTGTGAAAAAAATAAATTTTTTCATCTCCTAGTGTGTATAATTTTGCAAGGCAGGTTTTCGTGACACAACACCAACAAGTTTCACCTGTACTTTTTAAAATACGATATTTGTAAAACTTTTTTTAAATAAAATTAAATGTTTCCCTTTTGCACTTGTTATCACACGAATATCCATATTAATAAAACAAATACACAAAGAAGCACTAAAGTAATAATGAATAATGTTGCGAGAAATTCCTAAATATGTATATCTTATTAATCGATTTAATTGCTATTTGTTAAGGTATTAAATAATAGAAAGTAAATAAATATAATAATCACAGGTTTACAAAAAAAAAAGAAGTCCGGACTTTTTGACCGGACCATGGTATTCCTGGGTATTTTGGCATCCTGAATCCGATTCTGGGGTCAGTTTTGACCCATCACGTCAAAAAACCCAGATTTCAAGGTTATTTAGAGGTTAAAATGGTGCTTTTTCGGAACCGGCTCCGGGACAATTTCTCAAGCGATCTGTTAAGTTGAGGGGTAACTATGTAGGTCTTAAATACCTTCCAAACATTGGAAATGGTCCCCAAATCTCGACCAGGACAAACGCAGGGCCAGCCATGTGGATAAAATCATGATCATTGTATCTCGCGAATTTCGATCTCCCTACCAAGTAGTTCAATTTCGGCGATCCATTTGCTGTGAGATAATGTCAGTGGATCCAGCACTGACCCAAATGGCCCTAGAACCTTGCCAGAATATTGGGGTTATGCTTCGTGTCCCGCTCAGGTCTGGCCCAAGGTGGAGAACTGGCTCAGGGAATTACTAACTCTGAAGTTGCGAGTTGGGATCCTCGGGCCAGTTTCTGCAACCTTAGTTTGCCCCGGACAGTATACTCAGCTACACCCAATTTTTGAACGATATTCTAGGAGTACTTTGAGAAGTGCTGGCATTAACTGACGATAACTCAATTGCCAAAATTCTACGTGTTGGCAAGGGAAGCAAAATTCACGAGCTCGTCTATCTCGAACCACTTGAGCTTAACTTCAATGTTCTGGCAAGGTTCTAGGGCCACTTGGGTCAGTGCTGAATCCACTGGCATTATGTCACTGCAAATGGATCACCGAAATTGAACACCTTGGCAGCGAGATCGAAATTCGCGAGATACAACGATCATGACATTTTATCCACATGGCTGGCCCTGCGCTGGTCCTTGTCGAGATTTGGGGACCGTTTCCAATGTTTGGAAGGTATTCAAGACCTACATAGTTACCCCTCAACTTAACAGATCGCTTGATAAATTGTCCCGGAGCCAGTTCCAAAAAATCACAATTTTGACCTCTAAATGACCTGGAAATCTGGTTTTTCTGACGTGATGGGGTAAAACTGACCTCGGCATTGGATCCAGGATGACAAAATACCTAGGAATACCATAGTCTGGTCAAATAGTCCGAACTTTTTTTTTTATTTTGTAAACCTGCGTAATCCTTTTAACACATAAAAAAATTATACTGGTGCCTAAACATTGGTATCATAACAATCTATTATTTAAAATGATCTTTTTTAACTCAATTCCCATAAAAACATTAATATTCTTCTCCTTAACAACAATTTCAATTTTTTAAATGAGCTGATAACCGATAATCATGTTGACCCAAGACTGTCCTTCATGAATTAACAATATCATCACATTTACATGCACAAAAGATCTAATACACATGAAAAGCTTAAAAATCAGAGAAGTCCTGGATTGTGCTGTCAATATTTTTCTACACATAAATTATTCATATATACATCCCACTCTGAAGCTCGATTAAATGCACGTTTTCATTCCTAATTCATATTATGAACAATTTCTCCTTTATAAAATATTTAACGAAACAATGCACCAAAGTCGACATTACGATTTCCTTTAGAAGTTGTATTACTCGTATTTCGGTACATGGATTGGGGCTATTTTTATACCAATGGAAAATGAAAAAATGGCCTTCGGAACGCTTGCATATTAAAAACAGCTGACCTAATTCGAGATTTAACCGGAAAAAGACTTATCAAGAGGTTTAAACATTAGTAAAAAATTATTTGAGTCTAAAAGTAAATTTGAATATTTCATTATCGCATAATAGTATAATATTAACCCTTAACTACTACCACCCTAAAATTATTTCGTAAACACTATGAGTGGGTCACAGAGACCCAGTTTTGTTTTACTCATAAAAAATAATATTTTGATATTTATCTATAAACACATAAATGGAAACATAACTAAAAAACAATAGCTATTAATAAAAAAAATTTAGGCGCAGTTTGGGCACAAAGTTTTTGCACATTCTATACACACTGGAATATTACACATTTGACAGTAAGTGCTGGATTTCCTGTCTTTTTTGACGGGACAAATTGCACATCTTTTTCTTTTAGAGGCTCGCACTCTTTGTTGAGGTGCTGGGGGTGGTGGAAGTGCATCTCCAATCAAATTAAAAATTAAAGTTTTCAAACCGCGTGGCAACGAAGTTTGATACCTTTTTTGCATATGCGGTATACATAAATTACGTCCAAGTTGTTTTAAAAAATTATACCTTGAAATTTATTTACCACCTGAGGCAAATTGATAAATTACTCTACTATTTACCCCTCCAATATTCAAAAGAGCATGAAAAATGGTCATTGGCCATCTTCGACTTCTACGTGAAGTTGTGTAATTGGCACATTTTTGATCAAGCGCATCCACTCCCGCTTTAGTACTATTGTAAAATAGTATTATATCTGGTTTTTTGGTTTGTGCGTCCACTTTATCATCATGGTGAGTACTTGAAATAAGAATAACAGATTTATTTTTTTTGGGTACGTATGATACTATTGTCTTCTGAGCAGTAAACCCAAAAATGGATGACTCTGCTTTTCTCTTGGGAGATGGCATAAATTCCAAAGGAATAAATGTTTTGTTTTTTTTTTCACTGTCCCAACAAATGTCAACTTTAATTTCTCTAATTCTCTCATTAGTTCAACTGAGGAGTACCAGTTATCGGCTGTTATGTTTCGAGAAGTATTTTTTATTGGTTCCACCAAACGAAGAACTACTTGGGTTGGATTAGAAAAGTTGTTTGTTTTTTCTCTGTAGGATCTTTTCCAGCGTAAATTTCAGCATTTAGCATATAATGTGTTTGAGAATCTGCAAGAATTTGTACCTTTATGCCGTACTTTGCGGGTTTGTTGGGTATGAACATTCGAAATCCACAACGGCCTCTAAAAGGTACTAACATTTCATCTACAGACATGCTATCACCAGGTGTATAGTTTTGCTTTGAATTAGTGACAAATTTATCAAACATTTCAGAAATTGGTGCTAGTTTATTTTCTTTTCTTCTATCCGCTCGAGTAGTCTCGTCATCGAAACGAATGCAGCATAAAAGAAATGAAAATCTGGCTAGTGGCATAGTAGCTCTAAATAGATCCCTTCCTGTACCATCCGTAGCCCATAGACTTTTTAAGTCCTCATGGCCTGACTTGAACAAACCTTGAAGGTAAAGGAGACCAATAAACGCTTCAATTTCCAATTTATATGTATTTTTGATAAATGTTGGAAAAAATTATCGGCGCACATTTTTCTTTCTTTTGCATCGACTGTATTTAGCAGCGACTATGTCAATACGTTATTTCGTGAATTGCACAATACTTTCTATCATTGAGTCATCAAAAAGTAAACTCCAACTTTCTAGAGAAGTTGTAGGAGGATGTTCACGTGCTAAACCTTTGACGCCTGCTAAAAATTTAATCAAATTGTTTGAGAGTGTTTTACCTTTTTTTGGAGGTGTCTTTGACCATTTCATTTTGTCTTTTTTACCATACCAATAATTGTTTCTTGTTTGTTCATTTTCTGGCGCTATATTTTCTCTTTGGGATTCATCAATTTGTTCATTATTTTCAACCTATTCTCAACAGAATCGTCACTCTCTAAATTTTCATTATTGTCAGGTTCCCACTCTTCTTCACTATCAGTGTAATGATCGCTTTGTATTTCTTCATCTTCTTCTTCTTTGTCGCTTTCATCTCCACAGTCCAGAATATTTTTACAAGCATCTAGTTTATCACTGCTTGAAAGAGGTATATTTTCATTATTTTCTTGAGGGTTGTCATCATCTAGCCAAAATTCGTCATTTTAAGCCAATTCTACGAGTTCGTTTTCAGTAAGAGGACGGTTATTCATTTTTCTAAAAAATAAAGTAGTTATTAGGAAATACAGTTATATTTAGCGAATACTATTTTGTAGGGAACAATTACCCACCTGACTCAAATATAACTTTTACACTATAACTGGGTCACTCTGACCCAATATGATCGTTCTAACAGACTTGTGATAATTAATTTAAACTAAAAAGCCGCCGCATGTGTTCTCTCTGGCTACCTAGAGCATACTGAGAAGCCCAAGCAATAGAATCTCCGTAGAATGTCGCACTGACAAATTACCAATTGCGCATGGGTCAATGTGACCCAGTGGTAGTAGTTAAGGGTTAATAGTTTCACAGTATACTTCTCGAGTGCAATAAATAATGATTTCTGGTTTTTATGACAAAGCGAGCTGGAGCCGTTGTTCATGTCTCCTAGCGAATCTGGTGATAGTATGGTCAACAGTGATCATCTGAAGATCTTGACGGAGGTCGCTATTTCTCATGTACAAGTATGAGGGTTCTTAAATTAAAAAATACTGTGGTTAAATTAAGAATAAAACTTACAACTCTATTTTTCTTATGAATTTTTTAACCCTCTGATAGACAAAATTAAATCTTGTATAGGAAAATTTTTTTAAATAAAAATTAGAGTTTAACTGAATCACTAAAGTCTATTCAGATTTCATTTACGCCGCGTCAAAACAATCTCTCCCATCCAGCAACAGCTCACGTGGCATTTTTTTGCGCTTCTATTGGTTAATCGGTCGTTAGTCATTTAGACGACGCGCAAATATTTTTTGTCAGAGTCGAATTAAGTTCAATTTGGATAATTATAAACGACGTTTTGGTAGCATTCACCGTGTTGGTTAGTTTGGACATTTTGTATGTTTGATTGATTATAATTCATTATATTATAGTTTATATACATATATTGTGTTATTTATTTTTTTGTTTTTGTGGTTGTTGTTAGTTTAAACATTTTTTACTCTATTTTATGGACATTTAATTGACTATATTTTGTAACTGCTGCGTGACACTATGTCCTCCACAGATACAGCAGATGAAGTCCAGAAAAATGTTTTTACTCCTTCTAAAAAGCGACCGAAAAAGGGGCATTTGGTCATCCGTACTAAAGAAATGGTTCTTAATATTTATAAACATAAAATTTTATAGAACCCTGATATGTTGGTACATGATGTTGAAAGGACAGTTGCTGATAAAACAGGGATGTGCGCTAAAACCATTTTTATTGTAATGAAGGAGTATAGGCAGATTCATAAATTTTCTGAACCAAAAAGAAAGCTACGTTATAAACAAATTAGTGACTCTGTGGATGATTTTGATAAAAATGCAATAAGGTGTAAAGTACATCAATTCTTCTTTAGAAATTAACTTCCAACAATCGATAAGGTTTTATAAGAAGTCAACGATGATCCATATTTGTCTACTTTTAAGCGAGCTACATTTTACAAGCTTTTCAAAACCCTTAATTTTAAATTTAAAACTCGAGGAAAAAATAGTTTGCTTTTAGACAAAATGAAATTGCTTCGTCCTACGCCACAAAAAATAAAACGGTACAGAGAAGAAAAGCAAAAAATCTTGATGAGATTTGGATTAACGCAGGTCACACCAAATCAAAAGTATGTTTCGATATGTCGGTTTTATCATCCAGACAAGCCTTTTTGGATGAACTTTTAACTGGTTTTAAAAACCCATCAGGTATATGCGTAAAAACAGCTCATTATATGCCATATTGGAAGTGAAGAAGGCTTTGTCTCTAATGCACTTTATGTATTTGAGTTGAAAAATCCGGTGACTACCATGAAGAAATGTGTGGAGAATCGTTCAAAGAGTGGTTTTCAAACACCCTACCAAAATTAGAAGATAACTGCATTATTATTCGAGAAAGCTGGAAAAATACCTACATCGACGTCTAAAAAAGGTGACATTTAAAAATGGCTATAAGGGAAAAAAATTGAATTCGATTACCAAATGCTTAAGATCCAACTTCTAAAACTTGGTAAGCAACATAAACATTATGATAGGTATGTAATAGATGAAATGGCTAAGCAGCAAAACAACATAATATTGAATTAATCTAGGTTGACGTTAAACAATACGTAGCAGATAAAAACTCAACATTTAAATCTGTAGACATTAAAATTCTTTTTGAAGAAGTAATATTATTAATTTCTCCAGAAAAATGGAAAAAGTGTATCGACCATGTTCGCCAAAAAGTTGAAGTAAAAATGTGGGAGTTGGATAATATTATAGAGGTTCAGGTAGAACCACTTGTAATTTTGATTAATGAAGATAGCCCTTCAAGTCTAACTAATTTATCCGATTCAGAATAGGGCTATAGTAAGGAAGATTACTATAATACAGGGTACAAGGTGTCTAATCTAAATACTAGTAGAACAAAAACAATAAAGAACAAAAGTTGTCAAAAATACAAAAGGTTTCTTTTTAAGATGCACAATTTTAAATCAAATACCAAATTCAAATACCAAATACCTCTTATATTTAAAAAATTTTAATTCTTTTAGTAGATATATATTAGCTATTAAAGAATTTGCAATTATTTGGACACCCTGTATAATATAATTTTATAATATGATTGTTTTAATGCTCTGTATCACAGTAGACATCTCTTTTAAAGTCAAATACATTTATTAATTTGTATTGCAGGTTAACGCAGTTTATGTCGCTCACCTATCTTCGTCCAGAAATGTCACTAAAGTCTGGGAGACCGTGTATGGCATTTATTTTATAGTTTTAGTTTACAAAATATGTTTTTATCGTATTAAAAAAATAATTTCACAATTACACTTTTATTTTAATTTTTGCAAGACGGAAAAGTAAAATACGGCCCTGCTCAATTTTAGCGTCCACCTGCTTCTGTTTACATCAGGCGTAAATTAAATTTGAATAGACTTTAGAGTACGAATCAGCCCGTTAATTTTTTGAAAAACACTGTTTTTTGCAAAACTGCGAATGTATCTTCAGGGATACACCGCTCGGTACCTATAATTTCGCAAATACTAAACAAAGTATCTGGAGAGATACATAACCCGCACATCTATTACATATTACGTTTAGTATAAAATGCAAATTATATATAAAAAAATCAAAATCAAATGTCAATTTTATTGCAATGTAATAAAATACAAATGATATATCAAAAAGTTTAAACAAACATAAAGGAATTTGTTATGAAAAGTAAGTTCCTTTTTTCTAAGGCACACAAACGATCATTTTACGCATTTGGCCGTTGTTTGTCCAGTTGTGCACAATTTACACCGATCTTTTGTGGAAAAATTTAAATTGTGTCCAATTTGATCATACCGAACTTCTTGTAAAGGTCTAATCTTCGGTTTTTGGATAACTTTTGTTGGTTTATTTTGAGCAGTTGGACGTCCTACTATTTTTTTTTTTTTAAATAATGACTGCAATTAATTTTCTAAATTTTTGTAATGACAAGTACTTGGGTACTTGCTTTATTTAATCCATCTTCAATTATCGATTCATTAATTTCAGGGATTTGAAGAAGATTTTGATCTCGACGACACAAAAGCCATGCATTATTTACAGCTCTATCAATAAGTTGTGAGAATATCGCCAAATGCCATATTTGTGTGTTAAACCCAGTTCTGTACCGTGATATGAACATATCAGATAAGTCAACACCTCCCATGTGAGCACTGTACTGTTTGACAATGTTAGGACATGCAACTTCAACTTTTGTTTTCGAATCTTTGCAGTATCTCTTGGCACTTAAAATGGGATACGCAGAAACAAAAGAACTGGCTAGAATAACATATCACTACTCAAATTTTCTGTGTATTATGTACTTTTTGTTGAAAACTTCCCCTTTCTATCTTCCTAAGAATTTTATCACTTGCTAAAGGCCAATTTCTTAATCTGTTAGCACGCATAGTTCCCAGACTCAAAATGCCAAACTCTTCTCTCAAATAATGCATAAGTTCAAGTGAAGCAAATAAATTGTCAAAGTATACTTTAGTAAGTGGAGGATCTGGCAAGGTTTTGCATAATGCAAGTATGACTTTTGCTCTAAAACCTAATGCCTCCTCATATTCAGTAAAAGTATATTGCCAAAATGTATTTTCACCAGCATATATGACAAAGTCATAAACAATTCCAGAAGCTCCAGATCTAACATAATTCTTGTACTCCCATTTTTTGGTTTGTTGTTTACATAGTGTATTCTTGAACCTGCTTCGGTTCCCTTATCATCATTTTATCTAATGAATGTATTCGTTCATTTTCAATTTCATTAAATTTTCTTCTTAGATGGTCAATAAAAGGCCTCATTTTAAAATATCTACCAGTACCGGTATCGTCATCGTTATCATTAAAATGTATATACCTTCTAATAAGTTTGTACCTTTTTATGGGCATTACATCAGCGATTATGTTTATACGTAAGTCACTACACCAATAATCGGTGTAAGCAGGTAACTTTATAATACCCATTAGAAACTCAATAGCTAAAGTCTTTTATTTCGTCAGAATTCGTAGCCAAAGAGTTTCCTCTGTTTGTAGTGGTATATAAATTTGTACCATCTACCATTAAATTAATCGTATAGTCATCGATTCGAAGTATTTTAGAGGAGATTTTACAGGAGTGGGCAAGGAAAACCGTTAACAGAATCAACGTTTAATTCATCCACTCAAATTTTATTTCGTTTGCATCTTTTGTTTAATTCTTTTGCAGTCTATTTTTTGGGTTGGTTCTATATTTTTTCATGATATTACCTTTATTTATTTTTGAACTCGGACAAATTGACATTTTTTCTAAATATTTTCGTTTTGATTTTCTGCTTGCTTGTGCAGACGTAGATACTATTTCTGGAGGCTTTTGTCCTTTCGTTGGAGGTAGTTGCAATAAAGGTTGTTGTATTGCTTGAGATGTGTTTTGTGCTTCAGATGATGAATGTGGTTCCTGCTGTGGATTAGGGTATTCAGAAATTGGATTGAAAGTGGCAGCTTCTGAAACCAACTCTGAAACTTCCTTTTGTTGCGTACCTCCTACTTCTATATTAATTTTCACATCAGACTTGCTATGAATTGTAATTGGTGGTAATTCTGTGTACGAAGAACATGGTAGATCTCCTTTTTCTATATTAGTATGCACATCAGACTTGCACTGAATTTTCATTGGTGTTAATTCTGTGTACGAAGAACTTGGTAGATTAATTGAATCAGTATCTTCTAAAATAACTTTTACAGGAGTTAGAGGAACTGGATCTGTTTCAGATATATTCACCGTTGACATATCAAAATATTGATTATTGGAAATATTTCGCAATGGAGATGCAAGAAAGAGAACTTTTTTAACCATTTCTTTTGTTCTGCTTTGATATTTCTGTAAATAAAAAAAAAACATACTTCTTTACAGTTTTGGAAATTTGAGCAAAGTATCTCACTAGATACATTCCTTTCAAATGCTTTTTATGTATATAATAGGCGATGTATCTCACCAGATACATTCCTCAAAAAACTGTATTATGTAGGGTACAGGCAGTGTATCTCACTGGATACTAACTTTAAATTTACTTTTATGGTAATTTTTTAACGGATTTTATTCATAATGATTGTATGACGTTAATTAACAGTTTAAGTCAATATTACTTTAATTTAAAACTTAATTAGTGTATTATAGTAACATAAAATGTAGCGTCCATTTTTGTGTACTCACTAGTTTCAAATTACGGCAGGTCACGTCAGAGTCTCTTTGACAACTGCCGCTCAGATCATGTTTCTACAGATACATTGCACAGGCGCAGAGTGCAATATTATTTGATAAATTTGTATTGGCTAGCATCTAGAGAGTTTCAAAATTGATGTATCTCAGGAGATACATTACCCATTAGAGATTTAAAAACCTCAAGCTAAAAATAAGTATGATGATTTCTTAACACGTTTATCGCCATGTGTGGCAAGTGTGCCTCGCACTGAATGTATCTCAACAGGCCGCGCCGCACACGTATGTCTCGCATGTAATGTTTTACTCAAAGTCACGCTGCACAGAAATGCCATAAGAAATAAAATACATGGCCTAATAAACAAATTAACTTAGTTGGCCCTGGCCAGGCCTGAATATATACGATTTGATAAAGGATTGAATGTCACAATATAACATACTATTTTTGTTTTATGTATTTTATTCTTTTTACTGTTCTAATGTAGTTTGTTAGGTAACTAAAAAATCAATGAATTTAGACAACAAAATATTATTTTATTTGAAAAATAAACAATAGATTTGAAAATATATAAAATAAAATACATTCCCTTAGATTTATAACCATAAAATTCGTATTCCAACAATAAAAAAAAAACGTAAGAAATCCGAATTTTGAAGTCTTTATAACGTGCACATATGAACAGAAGTAAAGCAAGGTATACAATAAAATTTGTCGCACTGTATACATTTATAACGCGACATAGTGGCCTTAGACGTTGCGTATTTTCTACCGTGTAGTTCGGACATGTTCTTGTAGCAATTTGAGTATCTACGTCTACTAGTAGTGTTCACTTCCTCAATGTGATGTCTCTCTGCCAATGGAGGATTTTCCCTTTTGGTTATATTTAGCAAGTTTTTGGCAATATCTTCTCTAAATTGGGTAATTGTAATATTTTTACCAGTAACCTGTTTATATAGAATAAACACGTTTACAATAGTTGAACCTAGAAGAATTTCTATTGCCAATTTGCGATACCACTTGATGCTACGTCTGAGACAAGAAGAGTAGGCTTTTAGTTGATTAGAGAGATCAATGAAACTTTTGTTTTGGTTATAGTCTCTAATAGCTGTTGGTTTTTCCTTTTCAGTTCAATTTTTAGACTATCCAGTAACCATGTTATTTGTGTGTTTTGTTGTCTGCATCATAACTTCGCGTTTATCACACCACTTCAGTATTACCACTTTAGAATCACTTTCCTTGGCAATAACTTCGCCTTTCTTTAATTTTTTTGTACTATGTCCTTTGGGATTCCCTTTGCCGACCAGATGAGTTTGTCTGTCCAGCAATTTGTGAGCAAGTTCGATATTGGTATAATATAAATATGGTTCGACCACTATCCAATAAATTTTTGCAAAGCCCCATAACAATCGATGTTGGTACGCTGTCGGAAGTATTATTTTTTTCTGTCCCACAATATATTTTGAAATCATGCGTGTAACCTTGTTCAAGACAAAGTTTGAAAACTTTTACCCCAAACTTGTGACTTTTGTTTTTTATATACTGAAGAAAACTAAGATGTCCTCGATGAGGCACGAGGGTTTCGTCTACGCAAACATTACGTGAAGGGGTTACTGCGTTTTGAAATTTTTGACTGATATGATTTAGAAGGGGTTTGATTTTGTAAAGTCTGTGTGAAGTATCTGTACCTTCATTATCAGAAAAACGCCAGTGGCTCAAAAGGAGCTCAAATCGATTTCTGGACATTAATGATTTTATTTCGTTTGAATATAAGATATTCTTAGACCAAATAGGATGTCACACTCAGCATCTGAACTAATCCCATCCAAATCTGTATACCCAAAAAGATTTTCAATTCGTCAATAGTAGTATCCTTCCAATGTCGAATCCGAGCTTGAAGTAAATTGTTTTTTTCTGCTTTTTGCGAAGCGTATTTGTTGGTTTCTTGTACCATACTATTCATGATAGCGTCATCCACAAACAACAACAAAAAATCAATAGGCTGGTTATCATGCATACCTGAGATATTCTCATTTATATTCAAACCTTGCTCGAAAACAGTGAAATGTTTTAAATTGTCCCCGGTTACCTCATTCCAGTTCAACACTGTAGAAGCACTAGGTATTGCATCACCTGTATCACTATCCCACTCAAAGTTTCTAATAACACGTTGTTTCCTCTATTAGATTCGTAGGTAGCAGCCCTACGAATCTAAGAAACAGGATTAGTTTCCATTTCGTTACCATGATTTTTTTCTTCAACGCTTTTGATTTCTACTTCAAATGATGTACTGGGTTGATATATGTTATTAGAGTTATTAGAAGCATTAAGCACCTTTTTCTTCTTTTTTTGTTGAACAGGAGATGAAGAATAATTAGATGATTCGGAATAATCACTACTTTCGATATAACTCTCCGATGAATACTCAAACACCTCTTCATCTGACAATATATCCATTAGTTCTTGTAGTTTTCTTTGATTCTTTTCATAATCACCCATTTTCTCTATTTTACTACTACACAGTTACTACGATAACAAGTCGATGCGAACTGATTAGACTCAACCGTGTCGCTGCAATATGCAGGTCTATTCTTGCAAATTTGCGAGGCACGTGTATCGCATTTCAAAATCATGTTTAGAAAAAATAATTGCTTTATTTAAAAAATACGTTGTTTTTCTACTGCATTTTTATGCGTTTTAAACGAAAAAAGAAAAAAAAAAATTATTGGCCTGGAAGAAGGTAAAAAATATCATTATGGCGATCAACGTGTTAAATTGAAAAAATACCGTGTTTAAATTGAAAATAAAACTTCTTGATTTTAAGTATGAATAACGAGTTTTTACTATTACATTCCCACTTTTAAACCACTTCCCACTTCCAGTAAGTCCTGGAAGTGGGTCATCTCCATATCTTTAACATTCTTGTATGGGCTGTGGTCTCTCGCCTTTCAATTATATAGAGTTGCCTGCTGCCATCCTTGGCCAGCTCTGTACAGGCTTTCCTTTTCATCTACAAGTAGCTCTACTGATATTACCTCAACACTCGTCACGTCATTAGTTCCTTTTCCAATTTGAAAAATATTAACAGTACATCTTTCTCGTAGTACAGAAACATTTCCTAATATTTGCATAATACCTTGTATAATACATCCTAAGTCACGTACAAAAACTTACAAAAGCGTACTTCAAAGCTACTTGAAATTTCCCTGCCGAGTCGATTTTCGAATATTCGAGATAACTGAAATCAGGAATTTGCTTTTATGGTAAAAGTCGGACGTATCGCCACTTCTTGCAACGCGTTTATTAGCGCCCAATGAGTGCATGGCCTACATATTGGTATGGCGTGGGCCTTTCAACTGTATCGATTGAATATTTTACTGTCGGAAATTGTTTCGATATGGATAATTTTGAATAAAAATGACCGCTCGCATGAAAAACTCATAAAATTTTTAAAATAAAGCCATCAGATCACGAAAGTAACAACGCGATGAACAATTTACAGAAAACGTGTGGATTAACAATTTCTGACTTCCTGGAAAACCGGGAATATTTATACAGATGAAAATCGGAGTGGACCAAATCTGTGGATACGGTTTCACAATTTAATATTACAGATTTTTTATCTATGTTTTTATATAGACAAGTTTTATATTTGGAGTGAGGGTAGCCATATGTGAGTAGTAGGAATTAAGTATAAGGGGTTAAAGAAAAGGTCCTTTATTTCTCACAAGTCAATTTTAATTGGCGACCGGTTTCGAAGCTATTACTTCATCATCAGGCACACCTAAATGGAATGTCAAGGAGTCAGTTGTAATAAAAACAATTATAAAAGTATGAACGGACATTAACATATATAAAATAACAGGAAAAACACAAAAGAAAATTAAACAATGATCTTGACTATTTCCATAAAGGAAGTGCTACATAAAGTTTAACAAACGAGTTAAAAAAGTCATGTAATACCTACAATAGTATTTTTTAAAAAATATTTTTAGGTTAGGTTAAACCGCGAGATGTCTGATTGAATAAATTAATAATTAAAACACATGTAAGACAATTTTCAACTAAACAACACAAAATAGTTTTTACAAGCACAAACAGTTAAAAAAATTTTAAAGAATATAACGTTAATTACAAATGAAAAGTAAAAATGAGATTATCAGACTCCCATGATATCTATCTAGATTTTAACGAATTAGTGCAGTAAACTGTAAATTTTAAATTTAGCGGATAAATAGTGTACTAAAAAAGGTGTTATTTACTGAAAGTGAGTATAGGTGGCGGTGGCACAATTTATTGATAGTAAAAATATTAAAATTGGGAATGAGAAAGTAAAAAATACTAATAAGAAAAAAAGAAAAATAGAACACTAAACAAGAAAATATGAAAATTCATATGTAAAAGTGAAAATTGAAGCAGATAATCAAAAGAAAAATTACTGTTACAGGAAACGGAAACTAAGTTGACAAGTACGAATGTCAAAAAAGAAAAGTCAAACCTTGGCGTATGACAACCAAGTGGGAGAATTTGAATAAGCCAATTAAAGGAAACATTTAATATGAAAGATGCGAGTGGGCAAAAATTATTGGAAACAGAGAAGAAAATCTAAATTGGGAGAGAGCTCATTAATTTGTGGTTTCTTTAACCCCTTATACTTAATCCCTACTACTCACATATGGCTACCCTCACTCCAAATCATACTGCCAGTCCAGCAACTTTAGCCAGTAGCTACAGATCGTTTGCCATGAAGAGAATGAAAGTCAACTGTAATATTTACTTCAATAACCGTTGCCTACAAGAAAATTTGACACCTAGATTTTTAACTATCAAGATTAATAGGGAGCAGATCACCCCTGGTAGTAGAAGATGCCTTTCCAGATTGAAGTCACTAATGCTGAAGGATGAAATCAGATTACAATACAGGAAATTGTACTATTTGGATATAAGGTTAAAATCCATATACGATTTACTGAAAGAGGTATGGCCCTTTATAGTGTTGAATAACTTTTTACATAACTTAGATACCTTAATTAATTTCCAACACACTAATAAGATGAGAACACTAAACAAGAAATTACAAGCTCTTAAGACTATTAAACATAATCAATCACAGTCCATACATGACCATTTTGTTAATTTCCATACACCTCTCATAAATTATTCTGATTGTGTTTTTACTGTTGAAGAAGTTGAGTTACTTAAAAAGGGTATTAAGTTCAATCCTTTAATTAAAAACAATAATTCTTATAAAAACAATTTAGAACTATTAGCGCTTGAAACAGAATCAATTTTACAAAACTTTGATTTAGCTAATAAAGACTTGCTTAGAAATGATGTAATCAATTTGCTTAAAAAAGAAAAAGAAAATATTAATTTGCCTAACAATACTTTGACCTCAGGTTCTTTCAATGATAAATTAATTAAAAGCATCTCTATAAAAATCGAAAACAACGATTTATTAACCAAAGCTGACAAAGGTAATTGTCTCATTGTAATGAACAGATTTGATTATCTTTCTAAAGTTTACAACTTCTTAAATACTAACGATTTTACAACTATCAATAACCCACTAAATAAATTTAACACTAAATTTAAGAACGTTCTTAAGAATAGTAAGTGTTCGATAACTTCAACTCTTTTCAATAAATTCAAACCAGATCATAAACTTATTCCTCGATTATACGGTCTCTTAAAAATACATAAGTCAGATGTTTATGATGATATGCCAATAAGGCCTGTGGTGTCCTACAGTAAAGAACAGTGTACAATTGATAGAAAAAATCAAAGATGTTTATATCACTGACACAGATTACTTAGTTTCGTTAGATGTATCAAATCTTTTTACTAATGTACCTATCCCAGAGGTTTTAGAATACATCAAATATTACTTGTCTTTATCTACCTTACCAGATGTAGAACTGTTGGAACTTATGAACTTATTAACAATTAGTCTTGAACAAAACTTCTTCCTTTTTAATAATGAAATTTTTACACAGACAACAGGATTAGCTATGGGTTCACCTTTATCTCCTATACTTGCAGACATCTTTATGCATAATTTTGAGAATAACAATATATTAAACAACAATCCTTTTTGCTCAGCTATTAAATTCTATCATATATATGTTGATGACATACTGATACTATGGACTGGTGATCTGGATAAGTTAAATAACTTCCTAAATTATATAAACACCATACATAGTAACATAAAATTTACATTAGAGATAGAAAACAACAAATCTATCAACTTCCTTGATTTAACTATATCCAATTGTAAAGATCTTAAGTTGGAATTCAACATATTTAGAAAACCTACTCACACAGGGGTTGTTATTGATAATTTATCCAATCACCCAGTTACACATAAGTTAGCAGCTTTTAATTGTTACTTGGAACGTCTTCTGAAAGTACCTCTATCAGTAGATAACTTTAATAAAGAACTCAATGTTATCAAACAAATTGCTAATAGTCACAATTATGATCAGAACTTAATAGATAAAATGCTTCATATAAAACAGAATAAACGTAATCAGAACAATAGTTACATAATTAACCCCCTTCCCAATATTGAAGCAGATAATCGTAAGTATGTTTCATTTACTTTTATTGGAAAATTCTTATATCGTATAGCCAACTTGTTCAAAGATTCCTTCAGAATTAGCTTTAGAACGTCCAACTCCATCAGTAGCCTCTTTGTTAGGAATAAGGATAAAATTGATCCTATGGATCAGTCTGGTGTTTACAAACTAACTTGTTTAAACTGTCCATGCTCATATGTGGGATGGACCTTTCGTAATTTTAAAATACGCCTGAAAGAGCACACACGCTGTCTTAACACTAACACTACTGGTTTTTCTCAGTTTACTGCTCATTTGTTAGACACTGGTCACGATTTTGATTCTAGCATTGGCTTCGACATTTTGCATATGACTTCTAATAAATTCCTTCTGAATAACTTTGAGAACCTGGAAATTTTAAAAAATATTAAATCTGGTCCCTCTTGCTCTCTGAATGCACAAATTCAATTTATTAGTACCCCAACGTTTTCTGCTCTTATTTAAATTAATTTCTGACCTGTACCCCCACTCATTTGATCTTCAATCAGTTACTTACCACAAATTAATGAGCTCTCTCCCAATTTAGATTTTCTTCTCTATTTCCATTAATTTTTGCCCACTCGCATCTTTCATATTAAATGTTTCCTTTAATTGGCTTATTCAAATTCTCCCACTTGGTTGTCATACGCCAAGGTTTGACTTTTCTTTTTTGATATTCGTACTTGTCAACTTAGTTTCCGTTTCCTGTAACAGTAATTTTTCTTTTGATTCTCTGCTTCAATTTTCACTTTTACATATGAATTTTCATATTTTCTTGTTTAGTGTTCTATTTTTCTTTTTAGTATTTTTTACTTTCTCATTCCCAATTTAATATTTTTACTATCAATAAATTGTGCCACCGCCACCTATACTCACTTTCAGTAAATAACACCTTTTTTAGTACACTATTTATCCGCTAAATTTAAAATTTACAGTTTACTGCACTAATTCGTTAAAATCTAGATAGATGTCATGGGAGTTTGATAATCTCATTTTTACTTTTCATTTGTAATTAACGTTATATTCTTTAAATTTTTTTTAACTGTTTGTGCTTGTAAAAACTATTTTGTGTTGTTTAGTTGAAAATTGTCTTACATGTGTTTTAATTCTTAATTTATTCAATCAGACATCTCGCGGTTTAACCTAACCTAAAAATATTTTTAAAAAAATACTATTGTAGGTATTACATGACTTTTTTGACTCGTTTGTTAAACTTTATGTAGCACTTCCTTTATGGAAATAGTCAAGGTGAGTCAAGGTCATTGTTTAATTTTCTTTTGTGTTTTTCCTGTTATTTTATATATGTTAATGTCCGTTCATACTTTTATAATTGTTTTTATTACAACTGACTCCTTGACATTCCATTTAGGTGTGCCTGATGATGAAGTAATAGCTTCGAAACCGGTCGCCAATTAAAATTGACTTGTGAGAAATAAAAGACCTTTTCTTTAACCCCTTATACTTAACAAGTTTTATAATATAATAAACAAAATACCCTTATCATCTAAAACCATTTCATTAAATTACCTTAACTTCCAGTTGGCTTCTGTAATTTGTTATGTCTGCTGTTTGAATGCTGATTGGTGTAATACTCCTTGGATTATCGGATTTGAGCCGCTACAGTTGACCGCTGTTAGTGACAGCAAGGAGTTTTTGTTAATCTAACATCTCTTCTTTCTGTAATAATAGGGTTACCTGCAGCAACATGCTCATTAATTTCATTAATGATATCTGGCACTTCACAGATAATTTTATGAATTCTTAATTAACTTTCCTTTGGTGTATATGCGTTGATGTCAGTTTTATCACACAACTCATTGCCAGTCTGCTTCTACATATTTATCTTTTCCTAACTTAAGAATTTTTTTAATGTTATATTTCACCTATTCATTACCACTTGTTCGTCAACCTCTGTGTGGAGTCCACTTACTTTTAGAAGTTACATTTTTCACCACTTGTAATATTTTTTAACGGTTTATGTGAGTATATATTATAACCTTCTTATTTTGATTCCTTCCTGTCATGGAGCATCTTTGTATTATATGCTTGAAGATGATCCAATAAGGCCGAAACTAGTCGCTTAGTCAATAAATTGTGTGTGGTATTGATTTTAAGTTAAATTCTTTCTTCAAGACTCCTGAACACATTTTAGAATATAAATATTTAATTCTTGCTACAATTAAGGGGAAGGGGTAAGGTTAATTCGTGCTAAAAAGGCACATTTTTGTGAATGACACAGTTAAAATCTTTATTTAAACTAATGTTACATTAAAGTATAACATTCAAGGAATATTGTGTCAAATTTCATGTAGAAATATTAAAAAATACGGAAATGACAGCAGTTATTCGGAAGCGTCTCGGAAAAAAAGTAGAATTGCGGTGCCCCTCCTAAAGCGGTGCTGGATCATCAGAAATAAAAAAATCAAACTTCTCTCGTTAGATAATCGTTTTCCCCAAGTAACGCTGGGAGGGTTTTTCAAAATTTTTTCACTTTTTGAAAACCCTTTGAAGTAAAAAAGGCGATTCTTGCGAAAAAAAAAATAGGCTAATTTGTTATTATAAAATAAAAAAATATTAACAAATTTTGAAAAAACTCTCCAGCGTTACCTTGTAAATTATATACAGAAATAGTGTTTAAAATTTCAAAAGGATATGATAGTTTTGAAGTTAGGAGGGGCACCGACTTTGGAAACGTGAGTTGTAGGAAAAACGCACTAAAAAATTTGGAATAAAACGTTCATAAGTGAGTTTTATCGGCTTATCTCACACTGAATCATCGATGCCAGGTCCATAAAGGATGTTGCTATCATTCATGATGTCTAAAGCCTTGGTTTTTTTGAACACTCCATCGCGGTGAGCGGACAGTTCGTCGACCGTCGCGTTTTGACGATTTTATCAAACCAGAGTATTTAAATGGGAACGGTTTTCTTGAATCCGCTTAGCTGAGCAGGACTGCGTCATGCCGCTGATTTGTCGCGACTAGTCGGTTCATATCTGTTGAGTTTGATATCAGCGGAATCGTCGACGCGTGCGGAGACAGTTTGTGAATTCAAATAATTTATTTGTTAAACAATGAGTGAAAAAGTCACATATACATATGCCTTTTTGACTTTATTTGTAGGTTTTCTGGAAATTTCTTTCTTTATAAAATTCAACACGAATTCAAAAAGATCTGTAAAAAGTCTAAAATACTCCCTAAATTTGGTTTCATTTCTAAAAAGCCTCCGCTGCACAGTGATATTAAAGGCACCTTCTGTATCGAGATACAAAAACAACTTATCCACTGGCGTTGTAACCCCCAAAACGTTACTTTAAGTTCAGTTGTCCCTGATGTCAACCTTGTAGCTCCGGTTCACTCAAGTGGAGAAGGGAGTGGGTGATTACTTCGTAATCAGGGAAAAATAAATTATTTTAGCTGTTCTGTTAAATTGGACGCCAGGTAGATCTACTATACCAAGCCACTACAAATCAGAAAAGTCCTACTTTTAAACCTACCAAATAAATAGGAAAATAAAAGACAACCTTAACTCAAACCTTGTTTATTTCCTAATTGGAAGATAGTTTCCCCTTAGTTAATGACCCCTTTACAATTAGTGCGCTATTAGCGACTTCAAACACAATTCATATGCTAGAAAGACTAGGTTTTTACTTACATACCTGAGGGCTAATCATAACCCCAAATTTATACCAGTATTTACAATATTTTAGCGCAGTGTACAGAAATTAGACAGGGTTAGTTCATTGAATCTTAATAAAATCAATAATATTACTTGTCAGTACCCCATTAAAATCCCCAATAAAATCAATAGTATTACTTCTCAATACCCCACGGTCATTAGCGTTGGATCCAAGGCGAAAGACATATCAAGCGCAACTCATAGAAAAGGTTAACTTCATTTAATATTAAAAATCCTGTAATTTCTGTATATTACAGAAGTTCATATCCAAAATACTTATAAACTAAAATAGTATTTGTTTCACTAAACAATGTGAAACATATTCTTATTATAAAACACTATGAATTATGATATATGAACTAACCATGAAACATAGGCAATGAGGGCCTTTAATAGCATATGAACACAACGTTATTTAATCAAATAAATTCATAAAGAAAACTGTATACATATACGTATCAGTGGTAGACTAAATAATAAACCCCAAATTATAACCGAAATGATAGAAAAATAAATGCATAATTTCCACTTATCTCCTGATCCGTGCTACTCAAGGCTAGCGTTGCCGCCTGTGGCATGTAGTCCTATGATACCAAATCTCTGATGTTCTAGAAAAGTAGATGAGGTGTTCGAACCCCAAAATGGCTGTTCTTCGTTAAAGAGGAAGTACATAATCAATACCAGTCAGGAAAACGCTAGTATTAGGCAGTATCTTCACTACCATACAGCTGCACTGTGCCCAGCAACAGTAGCAGGCAACACCGGTACCAAGCAACACCCGTACCAAGCAACACCGGTACCAAGCACCCTAAAATGTACAATCCTAATTACAATCTGATAACCTAAATTGATCCCGCCCCTTTATCTCTTGAAAATTAATGTGAATTAATTGAACCTCCCAGAGGGTTGAAATTATTCAAGCAAAGCATCAAAAGTGCCCAATAAAAAAAATGAACCAGTAAAACTATACAGTATAACCTGTTCCCCATATTCAACCCCCTTAAAATCTGAAAGAATCTGTTATTAAAATGAATGGGTAGCAATATTTACAATTTATCAAATAAAACAAAAAGAATAAAACCAACCTCTGTTCCGGAGGGTGTAACTTCGAATCAAACAGGAAATGAAATCTGCGTAGAACTTCTTAAAGACCAATTCTCCCTTCAATATATAACCCAATTACGATCGGTCTCCAACCATCAAACTGCTACAGGACGACGGATGGGTTGAACTTCAATATTCAATACTCCTCAAGATGAGATGGGAAAGCCGGCACACAATCACATAAAAAATACCGGTCTAACTTCGCGTTAACCAACTTCAAAACGTACCATCAATGCTTCCCATAAAATAGAGACACTTTTACTAGACTCCCCACGCGGGATGATATACAAAATCACATAAAAAAGTAAAAAGTCTCTTAGCGAATTTTCAGTTCAACACCTCCATTAACATTCCTTGTTGGAAAAGAAAGACGAAGCTGCCACGTGTTACAAATTACGCCGTTCTTCGCCCCCTAGCATAAAACCTCGACTGCGCAGAATCATTTCAAAGAAAATCCATTTAAACCAATCGCCACTGTCCGATCTCTAGAAATTATTGTTGGTTATACTGTGCGACCAATGACCTCCTTCAACTACTAGAATACGACCATTCGCATTCAGGCTGACAGCTCTGTTAACACTGCTCGACCAATAAGAAAACCCAAAAATATGCCCATGAAAAGCAACCACCGCTTAAACGAGCACTCCTTAGTTCATGAATCACTGGCGTATGAATCGAAATCAGACATATGACGTCCCTTGTCCTCCGTCAAGCAGAGAGAGAGAGGTATTACCTAAGAATCACTTATCGAACAAAGATAGACATCTCGAAATGCGACAGGCATAATTCATGAAATTAAATGACATCCGACATCAGTTTTAACCTACAAAATAACAAAAACATTGTAAACAACACCTCTACAAGTAAACAGTTTTATTGAGAATCATAGTGAATTTCAGTGTAACCTTGTAAAAATTATGTGAGCCCTAAGGAGGAACATTTACCCCAGTCACGCTAAATTCCTTTTGAATAAAATCAACAAAATACAGAGGTTATTGTAAACAATATTTTAAGAGTGAAAACTACTGCTGAAAACCATAGTGAAATTAAGTGTAACCTTGTAAAAATTATGTGAGTCCTAAGAAGGAACATTTACACCAGTTACGCTAAATCCCACCTGAATAAAGCTGTGTTTTCTCGAAAATCTAATGAAGTTTTACGACAGGAGCATATTCAAGGTAATTTCTAGATTATAAGTTAATTCTCTGCTAGTTTTGAGACAGAAATAGGCGATAAGGCATAACGTTCGATTAAAACCGTTACATTCCTCCCCTGCTTCAAGAAAATTTGCCACAGTAAATTTTCATCAGCGCTAGCTGACTGAAAATATTTCCCTCCATATCCTTAATAAAGTAAAAACCCAGTTTACACTCTGATACATACATAGTAATCCCAGAGAGATATCCTCTAAAAACTTACAACTATAAGAGCGAAATCAAATTGAAAAACCCCAGTACCCTTAAATTACAATTACCTTAAAACTAATAAAACTTCCCCTTTCATACCAGGAAGGTCACATGGCTGACCGATTCCCCCACCTAGCCCAGAGCCACCTGAACCGTCCACCGACTCCCAGAGAACCCGGCAGAGCGTTCCGTTTTCGCTGCATGATGTTAGTTGCTGCGCCGTAGGAACCTCTGTACCTCCCACTCCGGATTCCCAGCAGGCAGCGGCTCTCGCCCAGACACCCCCGAACCACCTAGGAAAATCGAACAGTCACTGGTGGAACAAAAAGAAAAACAGATATTAGTTAGACAAAAATCTAGTGACCACCAATTCACTAGCATGAGAGAAGGCCCATGACCTGAAACGACAGAAGGTCGGTACAAAAGAACCCTGACGCCTGTGCGGGAGTCTTCTCACCTATACCACTGCGACAAAGTGCTGGCGTCTCCAGTTGCAATGGAGTTGAGAGGGACATAGTAGTCGTGCCCAGTGTGCCCCAATCGACAAAGCTATAGCCGGCCGTAGCCCTACCGCCACCGAACACGACCCCCCTTATGAATGCCCTCCCGTCCAAGGAACCTTGGTTTGGAACCGGGATATTCCAACTATTGTCGCACCCCAGTGAGGGTGAGTCCCTCTAATAGGCAAAGATTTCCTAGTCAGGAAGTGGCCAATTTGTGGACTTCTACCACAGCGTTGGTTATACCCGCGTGAGCCTATTCCTAGAGCCCGAACTCACAGAGCTAACAGTTTACGAAACATACGAAACACCATCCCTAACTGACTTTAAATCCTTGGCACTCCATACACCTTTATCCTTACCATGTTCATCCATCAACGCATACGTCCATGGCGATAGTCTCTTCTTAATGTAAAATGGTCCTACATACCTCGGTGCTAATTTACTAGTGAAATAACGAGCCTTATCTGACAAAGGATAATTCTTCCGCCAGACCAACTGATGCGGTAAGAACTCTTCATGTCTTCTTCGCAGATCATACCGTTTCTTGTTCTTCGCCGCTGCTCTTCGTATTCGTTCTTGAACTTCTAAAAATAACTCCTTAAAAACAGCAGGACGAGTCTCGTAATCCACATTACCTCCTGATTCAGAAAGATCCTCGTTATAATCCTTACCAGAGAGCTTCATGCGACGTCCAAAATTCATGAAATATGGTGCGTACTGAGTCGTCTCATGCACAGCGGTTCGTAAAGCGCAAGCTATCTTACACAAATTCACATCCCAAGTACGATGATTGTCAGAAGCGTATATTGCAAGCATGGACTTGATAGTACGATTCACCCGTTCTGTTGGATTCGCTTGTGGATGATAATTTGAATTATACCGTATGGTGACATGGTAACTATCAGTCAACTTCTTAAACGCTTTAGAGGTGTATTGGGGACCGTTGTCACAAAGTAACAACCTTGGTACTCCATAAACAAGAAAAACTTCGTCTTCAATGAGCTTTACCAGTTTCGCCGTTTTGGCATCCCTTAATGGAAATAATAACGAGTACTTAGTGAAGTAATCCGTGACAACTAGAATATACTGATTTCCTCTCAATGACCTAGGAAGTGGTCCCATTAAATCCGTAGAAATCATCTCAAAAGGTTGACGTACTTTGGGCTGAGACACCATGAGTCCAGCAGGCCTTTGTAAGTCTGGTTTATAGGTAACACATTCTTTACAAGTTCTCACGAAACGAGACACATCAAATTTCATCTTAGGCCAAAAATAACGTTCTGCTAATCTCTTATAAGTCTTATAGACCCCCAAATGCCCAGATGTAGGATCCAAATGAACTTCCTGCAAAAGCCTGATGCGTTCATCCTTAGGAATCACCAATTTCCAATCATCTCCTGGGTCTCCAAGACCCTTGAATTTCGGATTAGTATATTTATATAATTTCCCCTGATGAATGCGAAAATTCCCAAACTTAAACGGTTGTTTCAGTACCTTGGAAAACAATCTGCTATACCATCTGTCCTGAATACCTACATTCACTTCGCGAACCTCACAAGAATCTAATACAGGAACTGCTCTCGACAACGCGTCCGGAACCACGTGATCTTTTCCTTTTCTATGTACGACGACGAAGTCGTACTGTTGCAATTTTAATGCCCATCGAGCCAAACGTCCATTTACATCTTTGAGATTATGTAACCATACTAAAGACCAATGATCTGTATAGACTGTAAAGCGTACGCCCTCCAAATAAGGTCGAAGTTTCTCGATGGCCCAAAGGACTGCGAGACATTCGCGCTCCGTGGTAGTGTAATTCCTTTCCTGTTTAGATAAAGATCGGCTTAGGTAACTAAGGACTCTGTCTTCGCCATCTTTCTTCTGTACCAACACTGCGCCTAATCCATATCCAGATGCATCAGTGTGAACTTCGAAAGGTAATCCATAATCAGGACAGTTTAAAACTGGTGCGGACACCAAGTATTCCTTAATTTTCTGAAAAGCAGCATCACATTCATCTGTCCATACGAACTTACGTCCTTTCCTCAATAATGCTGACATAGGCGAAATAAGCGTGGAGAAATCGGGTATAAACCTCCGATACCAAGAGAAAGTACCCAAAATCATTCTGACTTCCTTGACATTTGTTGGTGCTAGAAGCTTCAACATTGCAGATACCTTATCGGGATCTACATGAAGACCATTGCGATCAACAACATAGCCTAAATATTTCATCTCTGGCTTGCAGAATTGACATTTATCCCAACTTACGGTAAGCTTGGCCTTCTTCAACCTCTTAAATACTTCTTCTAAAACGGCCAAATGCTTCTCAAAAGTCTGCGTAACGATTACTACATCATCTAAATATACAAAGACATGAGGTTCCAGTTCTGAACCCAAAACATTGTCAATCAAACGCTGCCAAGTAGCAGGTGCATTATGCAATCCGAAAGGCATTCGCCGAAATTGGAATAACCCTCTTCCTGGTACAGTAAAAGCTGTATAAGGTCTAGATGTTTCTGCTACAGGTACCTGCCAGTAAGCAGACTTAATGTCAAGAGACGAAAGGTAGTGCGCATCCCTTAATTTATCTAATGTGTTAGAGACATATGGCAGTGGATATCCATCCCTCTCCGTCACCGCATTAAGCTTCCTATAGTCAACACAACAACGATAACTCCCATCCTTCTTCTTGACTAATAAAAGAGGCGACGACCAACCACTGTGAGACCTTTCAACTACGCCTTTAGCGAGCATTTCATCAAGTTCCTTATTAATATGTTGTTGGATTACGGGCGACACTGGGTAATATCTCTGTTTGATTGGCGAAGATTGTGTCACAATGACATGCTCAGCCATATCAGTGCATCCTAAGGCTTCTCCCATTTCAGATCGATTTCTGGCAATCACTGCCTTTAATCGGATATCCTCCATGTCGGTTAACACAGTCTGACTTCTTAGGTGCTCAACAGTATTCAGGTGATACGTTTCTTTGGAAAAGTACCACTCATTGTGGCGAAGATCAGGAACAATTCCCATTGCTCTCCAAAAATTTGTGCCCAGAATTAGTGTATGAGGTATATCTGGTACTACTAGTACCTTAATCAACTTCAACCTACCTCTTACAAGAAATGGTAGCTCACAGACACCAATACTCTGACAGACTTGTCCATTTGCCACCCGACAACTGGTTTTACTTGAAGTGTCCAAAATAATGTCCAATTTCCTTATTAACGACCAACCCTTATTCCCTATAATAGTGGCAGAAGCACCCGAATCTAACAAACCCATTAAACGAATCCCCAGCACATCAACTTTTAAAAAGGGTCGTTCATCCCCTTCTACATGTTCTAAAATATAGTCTAAGATTGGTTGTAGGTGCCTAGTCGAGTCGTCCATATCTCCCGCCGATCTTCCACGACCAATTAAGATCGACGGCCGTCGTTTCCCTTATTGCAGTTGGGGCAGTTTCGAACTGTAAATCCTTCACGCTGGCATTTAAAACATTTTATGGGCCTAGGTGAAGCACAACCTATCGCCCGATGACCTGGCTGTTTACAACGGAAACAAACAACAGACCTACTATTTGGAGACGGAACTGCCTGAGTAGACGCAACTTCAGAAATTCGAGAATCTTCCTCATCACCGACATAAGCCAAATCCCTTTCCATGATTCCAGCCCTTCGAGTTGACGGTTCGACATAGTTGTTAATAAGATCTCTTCTGTCTTCCATTTTTCTGCATTGTTCTCGTAACTCCGCAATGGTGGATGGAGGTGGATCTCGTAACCGATCCAAATAAAATGGGTGCAAATTCCGCATAATGACCTTTAATTTAGCATCTTCCGACATCGAACAACGCAAACGATTGAAGTAACTAGTCATTACCGCTAAATAAACCCCTATTGACTCTGATGGATGTTGAGTACGCTTCTGTAACTCCTCAAACAATGCGTCTAAATGATGAGCTGTAAGATACTCCGTTCGAAATTCTTCAACTAGTTCATCCCAAGATGACAATCGAGTCCTACAATCTTTATAAAACTGATAGGCCTTATCAGCAAAAAGGTCTACCCCTGTGTCTAACAACATAGCTTTTGGAACATTTCGAGCTACTCTCAGCTCTTCAACTCGTTCAAAGAAAGCCGTAACAGACATGCCCTTACTATCTCCTGAAAACTTCTTTAAATCCCATTTGTGAGGTGGTACTATCTTATGAGCACCCTGTGTAAAAGAAATATCCTCAACTATCGAAGAACTAGCAGGTGGATCAAACGTTCTAGCTTGCAAATGAGTGAGGCTCACCGGTACTGGACGATTTGTAATGTCAATGTCATTTAATTTAGTGTTAAACTTATTCATCGCAGATAAAGTCATGGCAGTTAAATCAGCTTTCCTTGTACTCTCCACAACGCTTGTGGCTGTCATCCTATCCAAACGATTCAACAGAAAAGTGAACTTGTTTTGAATCTTCGTGGCATCACTGGACGTCCTATTTCCTGTCAGATTATCAACTAATTTCATAACGTCTTGTAGTGACTTCTTTACTGCTGTTTCATCCTCCTCAAAAGAAAATGGATAATCTGGATAATGTAGACTATCGCCATCACGTTCCAATTGAATCGCTGAGGACAGCCTGTGCCTCATCTCATCACAACTCCCTAAACTAATGCCCCGAAAGTTAACTCATAAGTCAATTCATCCTTATCAAGACGATTAATAATCAGTCTACGAGCCATTTTGAAAAATGTTACTAATCTCCTAGTAGTAAAATAAAAAAAAATAAGACCGACAAAATTCAATATCCAAAAATTTACTTGGTTTCAATACCTTATCATCCAAATATAGTACTTGTCTACCTCTACACACGTATCTTTGGGATATACTCATATACCAAAAAAAAAAAACTATAGGTTCATATAAACAATAAATTCAATAAAAAATATTATCAGTTCATATATCAGAAAAATTTAAATAATTTCAAAATTTAGTCATAAATACAAATGGTTCAAATTTCAGTTTCCGGTCCTAAAAAGAAATTAAGTCAAAATAGATAGCGACACTATCCCAACCTCACATAAGTAATATGAATACCCTACCTAAAGTGTGAGAAAAAAACAATTATTTTATCCCAACACAAGTATCCCTATTACCGTCCCTAAGATGTAAGCTGTAGGTTGTCTTTTTTTTTTTTTTTAAACAAATTTTAATTTAAATTACTAGCAATAAAAATATTTTACTCAAATTTGCGACTTTATGCACAAAACCCAAAAAAGTATCAAATCAACTATTAATCTAACCTTTTCTATAACCCTTAATTTTTTCACAGGCCCCACGTTGGGCGCCAAATTGTAACCCCCAAAACGTTACTTTAAGTTCAGTTGTCCCTGATGTCAACCTTGTAGCTCCGGTTCACTCAAGTGGAGAAGGGAGTGGGTGATTACTTCGTAATCAGGGAAAAATAAATTATTTTAGCTGTTCTGTTAAATTGGACGCCAGGTAGATCTACTATACCAAGCCACTACAAATCAGAAAAGTCCTACTTTTAAACCTACCAAATAAATAGGAAAATAAAAGACAACCTTAACTCAAACCTTGTTTATTTCCTAATTGGAAGATAGTTTCCCCTTAGTTAATGACCCCTTTACAATTAGTGCGCTATTAGCGACTTCAAACACAATTCATATGCTAGAAAGACTAGGTTTTTACTTACATACCTGAGGGCTAATCATAACCCCAAATTTATACCAGTATTTACAATATTTTAGCGCAGTGTACAGAAATTAGACAGGGTTAGTTCATTGAATCTTAATAAAATCAATAATATTACTTGTCAGTACCCCATTAAAATCCCCAATAAAATCAATAGTATTACTTCTCAATACCCCACGGTCATTAGCGTTGGATCCAAGGCGAAAGACATATCAAGCGCAACTCATAGAAAAGGTTAACTTCATTTAATATTAAAAATCCTGTAATTTCTGTATATTACAGAAGTTCATATCCAAAATACTTATAAACTAAAATAGTATTTGTTTCACTAAACAATGTGAAACATATTCTTATTATAAAACACTATGAATTATGATATATGAACTAACCATGAAACATAGGCAATGAGGGCCTTTAATAGCATATGAACACAACGTTATTTAATCAAATAAATTCATAAAGAAAACTGTATACATATACGTATCAGTGGTAGACTAAATAATAAACCCCAAATTATAACCGAAATGATAGAAAAATAAATGCATAATTTCCACTTATCTCCTGATCCGTGCTACTCAAGGCTAGCGTTGCCGCCTGTGGCATGTAGTCCTATGATACCAAATCTCTGATGTTCTAGAAAAGTAGATGAGGTGTTCGAACCCCAAAATGGCTGTTCTTCGTTAAAGAGGAAGTACATAATCAATACCAGTCAGGAAAACGCTAGTATTAGGCAGTATCTTCACTACCATACAGCTGCACTGTGCCCAGCAACAGTAGCAGGCAACACCGGTACCAAGCAACACCCGTACCAAGCAACACCGGTACCAAGCACCCTAAAATGTACAATCCTAATTACAATCTGATAACCTAAATTGATCCCGCCCCTTTATCTCTTGAAAATTAATGTGAATTAATTGAACCTCCCAGAGGGTTGAAATTATTCAAGCAAAGCATCAAAAGTGCCCAATAAAAAAAATGAACCAGTAAAACTATACAGTATAACCTGTTCCCCATATTCAACCCCCTTAAAATCTGAAAGAATCTGTTATTAAAATGAATGGGTAGCAATATTTACAATTTATCAAATAAAACAAAAAGAATAAAACCAACCTCTGTTCCGGAGGGTGTAACTTCGAATCAAACAGGAAATGAAATCTGCGTAGAACTTCTTAAAGACCAATTCTCCCTTCAATATATAACCCAATTACGATCGGTCTCCAACCATCAAACTGCTACAGGACGACGGATGGGTTGAACTTCAATATTCAATACTCCTCAAGATGAGATGGGAAAGCCGGCACACAATCACATAAAAAATACCGGTCTAACTTCGCGTTAACCAACTTCAAAACGTACCATCAATGCTTCCCATAAAATAGAGACACTTTTACTAGACTCCCCACGCGGGATGATATACAAAATCACATAAAAAAGTAAAAAGTCTCTTAGCGAATTTTCAGTTCAACACCTCCATTAACATTCCTTGTTGGAAAAGAAAGACGAAGCTGCCACGTGTTACAAATTACGCCGTTCTTCGCCCCCTAGCATAAAACCTCGACTGCGCAGAATCATTTCAAAGAAAATCCATTTAAACCAATCGCCACTGTCCGATCTCTAGAAATTATTGTTGGTTATACTGTGCGACCAATGACCTCCTTCAACTACTAGAATACGACCATTCGCATTCAGGCTGACAGCTCTGTTAACACTGCTCGACCAATAAGAAAACCCAAAAATATGCCCATGAAAAGCAACCACCGCTTAAACGAGCACTCCTTAGTTCATGAATCACTGGCGTATGAATCGAAATCAGACATATGACGTCCCTTGTCCTCCGTCAAGCAGAGAGAGAGAGGTATTACCTAAGAATCACTTATCGAACAAAGATAGACATCTCGAAATGCGACAGGCATAATTCATGAAATTAAATGACATCCGACATCAGTTTTAACCTACAAAATAACAAAAACATTGTAAACAACACCTCTACAAGTAAACAGTTTTATTGAGAATCATAGTGAATTTCAGTGTAACCTTGTAAAAATTATGTGAGCCCTAAGGAGGAACATTTACCCCAGTCACGCTAAATTCCTTTTGAATAAAATCAACAAAATACAGAGGTTATTGTAAACAATATTTTAAGAGTGAAAACTACTGCTGAAAACCATAGTGAAATTAAGTGTAACCTTGTAAAAATTATGTGAGTCCTAAGAAGGAACATTTACACCAGTTACGCTAAATCCCACCTGAATAAAGCTGTGTTTTCTCGAAAATCTAATGAAGTTTTACGACAGGAGCATATTCAAGGTAATTTCTAGATTATAAGTTAATTCTCTGCTAGTTTTGAGACAGAAATAGGCGATAAGGCATAACGTTCGATTAAAACCGTTACAGCGTATTGGAAACTTTGACGGTCGCAATTGCCAGTTCCTCTTCCAACAATAATAACGGAACCAATTTATTTGGGTCCATTTTAGTATCTATCGTTTCTACTCATAATACATAAACATCACATACAGACATAAGGAAGTCTCATTTTCTATATTTAAACAAACCACCTCGGGCGAAAATCGCTGTCATCAGCGGTCGACGGAGTGTCCGCTCACCGCGATGGAGTGTTCAAAGAAACCAAGGCTTAAAGCATCTTTTTGTTCCTGTCTACAACGAATCCTCATTAATGAGCGCTTGATCCACTACTGCATGTAGGTTAGTAAAGCGAAAGAACATGCCAGGCCAATGCTACACTAAATTATATACAGTACAGGTATAAACACGTTTAAACTTGTGTTAAAATTTCTATAAAAAAAGGTAGGAAGTAAGGTTAGGGATTATATAGAGAGAGAAACAGGTACCAGGCAAGGGCGGCTCCAAGACGAATTTTCGGTGGGAGCCATTGCGTTTAGCCATTCTCTTTTTAGCATATTTTTTTGAACAAAAGGCTCATAAATCGTAAGAATTTTCATCTCGGGGGGAGGGGCATGACCCCCATAGCCCCTACCTGAAGCCTCCCTTGCTGCCAGGTAACAATGTATGAGGCGCGGTTACTCAAACCGCTGTATCTTCGTTAGTTTTGCTCCGATTCATCTCAAATTTTCACACAATATTCTTGAAAGGTTCTTCATTCACAAAATCAAATATAAAATGCAAGAAAAAAGTTTAAAAACTTTACTCCCCCCTTAAGTTTTGTTCCATCTTCTACCTACAATTCTTTCAATATAGTGTATTGAGGGTTTCATACTTCGGTTTTTGAGTAAAAGCAAATCCTTTCTAGAGTGGATAGAGGATGTCAACGTTAGTAGATTTTTAAACACACCCATCTTAAAAAGTTATGCTGACCCCCTCTCCATCCCCTCAAATTTGATAGGTGATTTATTTTTAGTTTTAATTTTTTTTTTCAAAAACGGTAAGAGATAGAAACTGTGTTTTGGTGCGCAAAATTTTACATTTTCGCTATGACTAGGGTTGCCAGACGTCCTGCTTTAGGCGCTTATTATTAACGTGTTGCCACGCGTTATGCCAAAGTACCAAAATGTCACGCTTTTTACTTAAATGCCACGCTTTTTGAATCCAAACTTTTAATGAATTTTGAGACCTGTTATTTAGATCTCACCAGGAAAAAAGGACCTTTTTTATAAAAATATGAGCGGAAAACCCATTTTCAGCTCTCTGCACAAAATGATGACCTGTTTTTTATCTAATCTCTATCGTCATCGTTACCACGCTTTTTCCTGTCTTAAATCTGGCAACCCTAGCTGTAACCTAATTTTTGTTTGTTTTCAAGGTACCCCATAAGAACAAAAAATGGTGGGGTTAATCACAGACATATTATGTCTAAACCACTTAAAAAAACCATACAAAAATTTTGGATCAGAGTTTTTTCTATCGATTGGTATAATATAACCATTCTTTTAAATAAAGCTACCAGTGGTGTACAAAAAAAGTAGCTGAGTAAGAGGAATGTCTAAAAATTATTTTTTTCTGGTTATATTCTCTTAAAATATGATTTATTTTTTTGTGTGTGTACGGGTAAAAAACATTTTAAAAAAGTGATCAAGAGCGTATTAGTAGCTAATAAAAATAAATAAGTAAATATTTTAACAATGTTTGATATCAAAGGTATTTAAAGAAACCATTAAAACCAATTAAATAGTAAAATATCAAATAATATTTTTCGTATCGGTCCATAGTGGCGTCCATTCATTGTTTTGAAGAGTGATCACCATTTTGATGGTACATGGAAGTTCTACCACTGGTTGGCAAGGATTACCCCAAACATATCCTGCTTGAAAAATACATGGCTTAATATGCAGTGTCAAAGCATTGATTCTTAGGTGTAAATTCGTTGTTTTTTTTTTGCAAAACGTCAGTATCGTTGTTTTCATAATGTACATTATTATACCAAATTTTGAAATAATATTGAGTTGTTCCGATGTAAGTTTTTTTGGATGTAGCACTTATTCAATGAACGTAGGTGTAACTTCCGCAAAAGATTCGCAAGCTTTTTTCCTTTTTCAAAAAAAGACGAGATGGTATCGTAACCGGTCAATGAGTGATAAAAAGGGAGAGCCAGACTTTTTCAATAATATTTTTAGCATACAAGAAATATACCAGTGTCAAACTCAATCCATACGTCTTGATATTTATTTGTATAGCCTTATTCAATGAAATTGTACGCGTGTAGGTAAGTTCGTGTGTCAACCTCTTCATGATTGCAAATTGGGATTTTGGTTAAACAGTTCGAAGGTAGATTAATAGTACACACCATGACTTTATTTTCAGGCAATGGTATTGTGCTAAGATATGTGAAAATTAGATCAAATAATTCCCTTTTGTTTTCTGCCACCTTTAAAAAATCGTACCACTTTTTTGGAATGGCTGTAGCGTCC
Source organism: Psylliodes chrysocephalus (assembly GCA_927349885.1). NCBI lineage: Eukaryota > Metazoa > Arthropoda > Insecta > Coleoptera > Chrysomelidae > Psylliodes > Psylliodes chrysocephalus. The sequence goes on from OV651816.1 coordinate 55,067,226, forward strand.
ATAACTGACTTACGATTGCCCATTCTCTTGTGTGTTCCTTTAAACTGTTTTGTAGATAAGTTTTCTATACAAAATATGTATTTCTGCAATTGGGAGCAGCACATGAAAATACAAATTTATTAAAAACTAATGAAAACCTTAAGAACTTCAATATATTTTTAAAAATATCTGACTGTCATGTTTTAGGCAACAGAATCTAATTTAATATCGACCAAATTTTCGCCACTTTATATTATTTTAAAAATAGTTTGTTCATTTAAAACAATTAGCCACAATAGATCCGGCTGGGTCGCAGTTGAAGGTGATCAGATCATCCCACTCATTTTCAACCTATTTAAAACAGATTATAATTTATTTACACTAAGTACTAATTAATTTATTTATACTTAAGTACTATTTTTATTTCACACTTCTAATATATTTAACAATTTATTTTTATTCGACATTTATTTTAAATTTAGTAAGACAAAAGAATTCACTTACAAAAAATTTAACAGCTTAGAAAAAATCCAATCCTGACTAGAACAATCTCGAACAAATCTGCGAACAAAAAAAACATTCCAGTCGATTCTCGATCGCAAGCGTCAGCGGTAACGGCAGTGAAGAGGGTTAACAAACAACAGGGTCGGACTGATTACACCATAATATTTAAATTCAGCTTTAACTTTATAAATTTATAACAATTACCCCTGTATTTAAAAGATTGTATTAGTAAATTAATTAATTTCTTTATCATTTATTGTTTATATTTTACGGGTGTAAAACGACTTTATATTTACAAGGAAACAAGTCCTGCCTATAAATCAAACCATCTTCTTTTATTTATCTGTGGTGTTTACCCAATCTAAATTTTAGTTTTTAAAATCGAGTGGTTCCCCGAGGTCGGAATAGTTTTTTTTATAAATTTTTCTTAGCATTCATCGATGGTTTTTCCTTTTAAAGTGTGGGGTGGTTTTATAGGTCAAGGGTAACGGTCCCGACGAGGAAAAATAGATAAATCTTTATTTGGATGAAGCTGCTATTATAGTGGGATTCTTATTCGTTCGGCTCCAGGAAAAATAACTGATGGAAATATTTTTAAGTGAGTAAGGTCAGTGGCGCATCTGCTTTCCGCTGATATACAGGGTGACAATAATTTAGTGCATAATAATGACACACAAAATGGAAATTCGCTGGAACTAAGTATACGTAGGCGTAGGCATACCTACTCTTTTATTTAATATCGTGTTCAAACTGTCATGCGAGCCATTTTCGATCAGACCAATCCCGTGTAACAATTACTACTTAATTTATCTCAGGGGTTGTGGTTCTAAATGATACAAAGTTGTATCATTGGCCTCTATATAAATGGACTATGTTGGGGTGGTAAAGATTGTTAGGCAGGAGACAGATTGCTTAAATTTACATATAATAACCTATAAATATAAAAATGCGAGCCGTAAATAATAATAAATATTAAATTATATAACACATATTATTTCAAATATATGCTTATCGATTGTGAAAATCATCTCTGTTTACAGAATCATAAACATTGTGGAATAAATAAAATATATCACTGGTAGGTCTAATTTATAATGCTTCATTGCCAGGTAAAGTTGACTCGTCAGTTGAATAGAAAAATGAGTTGTTCGTAGATAATCACACAAGAAACTTTTAACATCAGAGCTCATTTCATCAATACGTCTTCGTACAGTGTTGTTACTCAAAGGAATTCTTTTGAGTATGTCAAATGAAAATGTGTGCTAAACAGTTTTTAAAACCTCTTCAACAGCAGGTAAAATTAACTGTTCTCCAATGGTGTGCGGTTTTCCAGATTTTGCGATAAGTAATGAGATATTGTAAGATGCCCACAAGCCATCATCGTTGCTTTCAGACGTTGTAGAGAACATACTGTGCACGGTGGGTCTCTTTTCATATTTTTCCTTTAATGTTTGGAAATATTTCAAATCTTTACCTATTTTATCAGGATGACACCTTCTTAGATGATCTTCCAGCTTTGATGGTTTCAAAACTTTGTTGCATAAAAGGCATGTGGGCAATCGTTTGTCTGCCTTTGATGGAAGAAAACCAAATTTTAAATATTCAACACTCTACTGACGACACTTCTTCTTAGATTCGGCCATGTTTTGTATCAATTACCTACCTGTAAATGTGTAAGTAAATAAATAAAAAAACTTTTAGTATGAGAGCCCACTGTAAATTTCGACCGTCATCTGATAACGAAATGAAATATGCTCCAAAGGCATGTAACAACATTGTACTTTACCAAATTGCACCTGTGCCAATCCCTATCCTGAGCAAAGTGGTTAAAAAAATTATTTTATATTCAAAAAATCACATAAAACATGACAGCGACAATTATGTTTTCCCTGAAGATTACAATCCTAATTCATTGTGTATCTAGCTTTTAAACCTGAATTATTAATATTTTTACCTACCTTTTAAACCATATTTATGTATGAAAGGAAGAAGGATGGCATTGTATAAACCATTTGCAGAGATAGTCAATAATAATTATAAACTCTTGTTCGACAATTATTTTAAACCATAATCATAGTAGTTTTTTTGTCGTTTCTATGGCAACCTGTAAAAATGAATCACAACAATAGGCATACAAATAAATGTTTAAATCAGCAAACATTGATTCATATTTTTAATGATATTTCCTACTAATCGTGGATAGATGTTTTTGTGCGATGTTAAGAGGAAGAAAATGTTTCCCTTTAACGATATATATCAAGATATATGTTAGGAGAGGGTTGTAACACTAAACTCGACTATTTAACTTCACTATTTATTATATTCGACTAAACTGTATAATGATTCGCACCATAATGCCCTATATCTAAATAAAACGCTTATATAATTTCTGGTGACTTCGACTTATCGCCTAATGAGTCATAGTACTAGATATTCCAGCGGCGTCTCTTACGGGGTTGCTAACACGGCCATCCTACGGTTTGTTCGTCCTCGAACATATGTACTATCTAAAACAAATAAAATGGGTGATGTTTAAGGGTTTCTAATATACGAACATAGTAGTCCAAGCAATGATACTTGAAATCTGTTATTCACTGAGGCCTTAATACCTGCAGCACTAATTGAAATAACTTTGAAACCACTGTAGGCCTTTATACCTGCAGTTTCTAACTTGAAATCACCGTAGGCCTTTATACCTGCAGTTTCTAACTTGAAATCACTGTAGGCCTTTATACCTGCAGTTTCTAAATTGCTATGGCTATAGGCCTTTATACCTACAGCCCCTTTTTGTGTATCTTAACTTTTACTACATTTTAAGTTGCTAGAGGCCTTTATACCAAAAGCATAATAATTGTATATTTACCTTGTTCTTATTTTCGAAGGTTAAATATCTTAATGTCTACACAATATACTCCTTCATAAGCTATATTATTTTTTGATCTCTTCGCATGGATATCTTCTTTAACTTTATATCGGTCATTAGGCAGAACCTCTATAATTTTAAATGGCCCTTTGTACTTCTCTGACAATTTCTTGCTTTGACTATTGTTAGAAGGAACACTTGAAATTCTTACTAGAACCAAATCTCCTACCACGAATGTTTCTGCTGGTTTTCTTTTCTTATTAAATATGTTTCTCTGGATTTTTTCATTTGCTTCTAAATTTCTTTTTGCTTTTTCTCTTAACTTGGTCACATCTGGGTTGTCACTTTCTTCGTCTACGTATCGGTCAGCCTGACTTCTGAGATTTATACCCAACATTATCTCGGCGGGAGTAGTCTCTGTTGTTTTATGCTTCGTACTGTTAATCCCTTGTTGGATTGCTTCTAAATTTGAGTCCCAATTATCGCTGGAAGTGTCAGCTCCCATTGTGGCTAATGCATCTAATAGTAATCTGTTAACTCGTTCTACTTGTCCGTTACCTCTGGGCATACCAACTGCTGTTATGTGAAGCCGAATGCCTCTATTTTCACAAAATTTATTGAATTCATTTGATGTAAAAGCTGTTCCAGCGTCGGCTACTATTCTTTTCGGATTGCCAAAAATAGAAAATATTTCTGACAATTGTTTTATTACATTAACAGCTTTAGTATCCGGAACTGCTCTGGGAAACACAAATTTTGTAAATGCATCAACAACTACTAATAGGTGGCTATTTCTCTTACTGCTTTCCACGAAGGGTCCAAGGTGGTCAATATGTAAGGTATGAAACGGTTTGGCATACTTTGGAATAGGATGAAGATAACCTGGTTTCTTTCCTCCTGCCGATTTGTGATATAAACAGTTAAGACATGATTTGATATACTTTCGAACAAAATGTTTCATTTTAGGGAACCAATATCTTTGTTTAATCCGTTCTACTGTTTTTTCTAACGCAAAATGACCAACATCATCATGATTCAGCTTTACCACCTGCCATCTACATTTCTTTGGGACCATCCAACGTCGACCTCTTTCTGTTAATCTGAAAACTCTATTTCCACGTAAATCAAATTCTTTAAAGATTTTTTTGTTGTTTTGCATGTCACCAGATAATAATATTTCTTTTATTTCTTTAATATTATTATCCTGTTCTTGGGCTTCTTTCAACCAGTCTTCTTCATTTATTAGTTTTATACTTAGTTCACATTCCTCCTGTGTTATTTCTGGATTACGACTCAAGGCATCAACGTGCTGCATCATCTTTCCTTGTTTGTGTTGTATATTAAAATTATATTCTTGTAGTGACAGTAGCCATCTTGCGATTCTGGGAATAATTGTTTGCTTTGACATGGCATTTTTAACGGCATTGCAATCAGTGAAAATAGTAAACGGAATCCCCAAAAGATAGTGTCGAAATCGTTCTAAAGTTCTTACAATGGCAAGTAGTTCTAATTCAAATGAGTGAAACTTTCTTTCGTCAGGAGAAGTTTTCTTGCTGTAATAAGCTACTGGTTTTTCTTCTGCTCCATTGAGTTGAATAATTATGCCTCCAATTCCTTCTTGGCTAGCGTCTGTGTATACACGTGTTTCTAAATTTGGACTGAATATGGCTAGAATGGGAACTGAGCAAATCATTTCCTTCAGATGGTTTACCAGTTCTGTATGATTCTGAGTCCAATTCCATTTCGAATCCTTTTTCAATAAATCTGTTAATATACTAGTTTTAGAAGCGTAATTTTTAATAAATTTTCTGAAATAACCAGTAAGCCCTAGAAACTGTCTTACCTGGTGAATAGTCTTTGGCATAGGGAAATTTTTAACAGCAACTGTTTTTTCTTCACTAATAGAAACATTATTATTGCTAATTACATATCCTAGATACGTTATTTTAGTTTGAAAAAATTGAGATTTTGATAATTTAACAGTTAGACCATGTTCTTCAATGATCTGGAAAACTTTTTGCAATTTTTCTATACCCTCACTTATTGTGTTAGATGGAATAATAATATCGTCCAGGTAAGGAGTGATACCGACATTTCGAAGAGGTTCAAAAATTTCAGACATCATTCTCTGAAACTCCGCAGGGGCATTACATAACCCAAAGGGTACTCTTAAGTATTCGTAATGTCCCTCTGGAGTTACAAATGCTGTTTTGTGTGTGTAATCGGGGTGCAATGGTATTTGATGGTAACCCGACGCTAAATCCATTGTCGAAAAATATGTATAGCCTCCAAGTGAATCAATAAGGTCTTCTATAACTGGTAGTGGAAATTTAATTTTTTCTGTTATTTTATTTAAAGCCCTATAATCAATAACTAGCCTTTTATCCCCTCCTTTTTTATTTACTAATAAAGCTGGACTAGCATATTCTGAGCTACTTTTTTTTATTATATTGGCGGAAAGTAACTCACCAACTTGTTTTTTTCATGATATCCTTATCTGGCTGTGATAACCTATAAGGTCTAAATGTAACTGGTTTGGATGTAGTAGTCTCTATTTTCATTATTACCGAATGTGCTTTGCCCAATTTTTCCATAGAGGAATATAAACAATTGTGAAATGTTTCAATAATATTATATAATTTCATTTTATCTATTTTATTTAAGTCCCCGTGATTAACTTCAAGTTGAAAAAGTTGTAAATTATCTGAATATTTAAAAGTTAATTCATTACCAATACGATAATAAGAAATTTTTGGATTTTCCGTAAAATTACGTCCTACTAAAATTTCAGTATTTTTTAAAGTATTAACTGTAACATATAATAAAATATTTAATTTACACCCTTCCATAGTTACTTCAGTTTCGACATATTCATTCACTTCGGTTACGTCACCATTGAACCCCGTAAGACGCACTTTTTCCTGTAAGTTTTTAACTTGTATTTTAAGTCGAATTGCTAAATTTTTCTCAATCAATGAACAATCACTTCCTAAGTCTATAAACGCTTGCATAACTTGATTATTAATAAGAACCGGTTTGAAAAATTTTTTTGCCTCTTTGTTAGTTATCATGTTAACGTTTTCAGTTTTTGTTAAATTTATTTGTTTTTCATTATTTTTTTCTTTTTTTACAGCAGATTTACAAGCTCTGCCAATATGACCTTTTATTTTACAATTGTTACAAATTTTGTGTCGGTGAGGACAATTATCACTAATATATTGTCCCGTTATACCACATCTATGACAAATAATAATTTTATGATTCACCGTTGAAAAATTCCTTTGTCTTTCGTAATTTACTTTTTTAAATTTGTCAAAAATATCCCTACGGCCAAAATCTTTACTGGTACTAGCAACAGGTTTACTATAATAATTGTTATTCGAAACTTCAGTATATTTTTGTGGTTTTTCTGAAATCTTACAATAAACTTTGTTTCGCAAATAAGACCCTAAGATGTTTAAATCATTGATATTTGCAGCTTCTGCTGCTGAAGTAATATTTTTATCATTTATAGCACCCAAAACTAATGAAATTTTATCTTCGATTGAAAAATTTAGTTTTAAATTATCAATTTTTGCTAAGTGTGTAAAGAAAAATTCATATAAAGAACATCCATCTGAAGGCTTATGATTTGCTAATTCAATTAAAAGTGTGTACATATCTCTTCTAGAATGAAATGTCTCCATCAATTTGTTTTTCCAATCGGACCAACTATAACTAGGCCATTGCTTGTCGTTGGCGATTAAATTTTCATACCAAATTTTTGCTGTACCCTGTAACTTATTCACAACTTGATGGATAGTCTGGTGTTCGGCCCAATTAAATAATTTTACATTATGCTCTATAATTTCAATCCAACAGCCGATATTATCTGATAACGGGTTAAATTCGGGTACTGCATTAGATATAACATGTTTTTCCGATAATAAGGATAATGAGACTTGACTTACCCCCGCCTTGTTTTTAGGTACTTTTAAATTCTTTTTTTGTTTACTTTTCTTGCGTCTCTTATTTAATCTAGAAGCACTTGAACTGGACGAAGAACTAGTAGAACTCGAGGAACTAGAACTGCTCGAAGAAGAATACGTTCTTTTTCTACCCATTTCAGGGCGAGTCGAACCACTTCTGATGTTAGGAGAGGGTTGTAACACTAAACTCGACTATTTAACTTCACTATTTATTATATTCGACTAAACTGTATAATGATTCGCACCATAATGCCCTATATCTAAATAAAACGCTTATATAATTTCTGGTGACTTCGACTTATCGCCTAATGAGTCATAGTACTAGATATTCCAGCGGCGTCTCTTACGGGGTTGCTAACATATATTTGAATGTTATTTTCTGGAAAACTTTAAGGGCAAACAAAATTAGCGCTCATGCCTTATGTGATTTTTTTAATATAAAATAATTTTTTTAGGCCACTTTGCTCAGGATTGGGATTGGCACAGGTGCCATTTGGTAAAGTACAATGTTTTTCCATGCTTTTGGGGTATATTTCATTTCGTTATCAGATGACGGTAAAAATTTGCAGTGGGCTCTTGGGCTATTTGCTTTAGTAATCTTAAGACGATTCGAACTTAACAGGATATGGCTATTTTAACATAATATGATTAATCAATTATTATAAATATTATGAAATACACAAAGTTCCGGCTGCAAACTGTTTCTAATTATTACAAGTATTAGAAATTAAAAATTTAAAAAAACCAAACCGACTTCAAATGCAGATGCCATTACCACATCTTAACCAAATTTATATGGGACCACCCCTGAGGTACCCCCTTACTAACATTAATCGGACACCGCGTTAAAGAATTATTGCTGAACATATACAGGGTGTTATTGAAATACACGTACATATTAAAATGGGGAATAGTATGTAATGACCAAAAACGATTGGCACCAATTTTAACTTCAAATTCTAAAATTTAAATATTGGGGAAGAGTCCCCTTTTCCGACCTACTAGTTTCCATATTTAAAGAAGTAAAATAAATCGAAATTGAACTTACCCATAGAAATTGCACTGTTGCCGTAGCAAAACCAATTAATTCAAAATAAAGTTTATTACAGTAATTGTTCAAAATGCCGTCCATTATTATTTACACACACTTGCAATCGTCTTTCCAAAGAACTTTGAACATTAGAAATTAGTCTTGGATTTTGTCGTAGTTCCTCGGCTACTGCATTAACTTTATTGGTTAATTGTTCAACACTATTAATAGGTTCATTATAAACCAGTTGTTTCATGTGACCCCACAAAAAGAAATCGCATGGATTTAAGTCCGGATATCTCGGAGGCCACTTAGTAGGTCCATTTCTGCCTATCCACTTTTGAGGAAATCTAATGTTCAAAAACTGCCGTACGTTTAAATCAAAGTGAGGAGGAGCGCCATCTAGTAGGTACCACATCCGTTGCCTTAATTGTAACAGTATCTCTTCTGGGAGTACTGGCAAAATATCTTCTTAAAATTGGAGATATCCTGGCCCATTTAATCTGTTCGGGAGAACATAAGGCCCGATTAAATACTGATCTATTATGCCAGCCCAAACATTTATTGAACATTTTCTTTGATGCCCAGTTTCCCTAATGGCGTGAGGATTTTCATCACTCCAAATATGCGTATTGTGCATATTGAACACGCCATCACGAGTGAATGAAGCCTCGTCAGTATACAATAATATTTTTAGAAAATCAGGAATATCAACACATTTTTGAATCATCCATTCACAAAACTCCACTCTCTTTTCTTCATCACCTGGATATAAGGCCTGGACTTTTTGGATGTGATAAGGATGTAAACCTTGTTCTTTAAATGTCCGCCACACAACAAATCAGGACACTCCAATTTCAAGACCTAGTCTTCTACAACTTAATTGAGGCCGGTTTTCAACAGCTTCCAATATTTCTTCTTCGGCCGCCAATGTTCTTTGTGTTCTTGTTCTCCCTCGATCTGCATTGACACTCTCAAATTTTCCATGGTCTCTTAGATGCTGAACAGTTGAAATAAACGTACGACAGTCCGGAATTCTCCGATTTGGAAACCGTTCGCAATACAGGATTTGTGCTTGCCGAGAATTTTCTCCAGCTGCCCCATAAACCAGCACTATATCCGTTAGTTCAATATTCGTAAATAGTGGCATCGTAAAAAAAATATTTAAAAGTAATCGTAACAACGTTTTTTACCAACTTGGAAATGACGCGCTCGTGTTAGCCAGATTCGTAAATCAACTAAAATTTTAACAATCTATAGTTTCAAAAATGTATAGTTTAAAAACAATCATTACCAAATATTCTAGTTTTTTGATAACGAGGGTAGTAAAAACCAGTCTTCGGAAATAGAAATTAATTCGAAAATCTTGGCAACATGGTTATTTCTTACAAGACTAGTTTTCTTATCATCTGACAAAAACTTGCATATTAATTACTGTTGATGTTTAAAATAGGTAAATAAACCTAATTTATATAGGTCATCCTCAACATATCAGTGAAGTACGTTTGTTTTAGAATTAATTTTCAAAAATTAATAACTCCCTTAATAAGGGGTATTTTTAAAAAATAATATTTTTCTACATTCAGTGGGGATCTGCGCAATACCCAGTTTTAATATGTACGTGTATTTCAATAACACCCTGTATAAAAAAAAATGCGACGAATTGAGAACCTCCTCCTTTTTTGAAGTCGGTTAAAAACTAACTTAAAAGCACAAATAAGCATATCTAGAACTAAGTTATTTACTCCTAATTAAACTAGTTTGACTGTACAATATTACTTCCTTAAGGAAATCCACTACATCGGTTCATCCCGTTTCAGGTGCCTCTTGAATTATGAATTTAACTATGGTTACCTGAATATCTGGGTGTAGATGTCAGTTACACAAGGTCTGTATTACCTAATACCCCCACTCGGATTCAATGTGTTACATGTAAAAGCAGGTTTTAAAGGATCGCTGATCTGAGAACATGGAATCCTTGGTTCCGAATTATATCCTTGAAGATGCCAGAAACTATCCAGGAGAAGGTGTTGGAAGTCTTCAACTTATGTAAAAATCAATAAAATAAAAGTATCAATTCAGAGTGGGTTCGAGGATCTAAAATATATCAAATTAATTACAAAAATTAAATAAAAAAATGTTCTTGTCTTCTTGATCTGTTATCTCTGCTCGTCTCTGCTGTGTTTGTTTTTGTCCTGCCTCTGCCTGTATCTGCTTGTATCCTTTGTATAGTTTTTAATGTTTTTTATATCTGTTACTCTCTTCTCATTCTTTAAACCTTTTTATTATAAATTTTTTTACCTTTTTATATTTTTTTATTCTTTATTTTCTATCCTCGTAACAAAATTCCATCAAAAACTAACAAATTTATGTAATAATTACAATATCAATCCTCTCCCAAACCCTTTTGACTTCTCTTTCCCCAAAATTTCCAATTACTAACCACAGAAAAAATTATCTTTTCCATATACAAGGTGGGCCTTTGAAAACTTACAATGGCTAGCTTTTTTTTAAATAGACATATCAAATAAATAAAAAATACTGTTTCTTTAAAAACCAGGGGAATCCAAATGACATATTTTTCAAACTACCCCCACCTCCCTCTTAAGTCCAACCCATACTGACGTAAAAATCTTAAATTACAATACCCCACTTGTGATACCTCTTTGGAAAGCTTATTAAACATTCTTTTCAGTGGTTATAAAAAAAGTAGGGTGAACAAGTGGGGTATTGTAATTAAGATTTTTACGTCAGTAACGGTTGGGCTTAAGGGGGTGGGAGGGTAGTTTGAAAATATGTTATTTGGATTCCTCCTAGTTTCTAAAGAAACAGTATTTATTTTTTTCATCTCACTTTACTCTGTATATTTACTATTATAGTTTTTATAAAGGTACCAGGTACCTTTTTTTTACAACTACAATTTCAAATTAATTTACACTTTAATCCTGTAACACCTGTATTAATCCTCTAAGTTTCTCTCTACCTTATTTAAGCCTTTTTCCGCCTTATTTTTCCGTTACCAAGAATATTCGACAGAATAAGTCAACCTCAGAAAACCCTATGATACGCCCATGGGCAACGCCAGTCGAAGTGAATCATCATTCTGGAAGAATGATCTAGAGACAGACAACAATTTTGGTGTATGAAATGCGGATGCGCTGATTCTTAGTCGAAAGATGTCTAGAATATTCTCGAACGCCACTTTTGTATATAATTAGGTTAATCTTTGCCGTTTGAAGCCATGATACTATAAAAAGAAGGTATGATAATTTGAGGTATTAGATGATCGAAAACAGCGCGAAAAATAAGTTTCAATCTGCTCATGACCAACCAGATAAGCATATTTCGCACCACAATACGTCATGCGCAAACTCGACGAGATTTAGTCGGCTCTTTAATTTTTTGTATTATGATTTAAAGCCTGTTTAAGTTAAATATATTGTTATATTCATATAAATATTGTCAATACAGGGTGTTTCCGAACTTGGCGTCCAAATTTGTAGGGGTGGTAAATATTTAAAATAAAAATAATTAAAAATTAATTAAAAATTATAAACAGGTACGGTCCTGCACAGCAATGGGACGCCTCGACTCGCGCGCGCTACGCTTAGAATCGATATCGCATCTGTTTTTGAGGACTATTGCGCTACGCGCTCAGGGTAGGAACTGCTCTTTGATTTTTTTTATATTGGCTGTATTTTATTTATTATAATTTTTTTAGAAAAATTAAATCTGCCAATCGCTCTCAAATTATGCGAACTACCAGCCCTACAAATTTGGACGCCAAGTTCGGAAACACCCTGTATAAATTAGCGTATCAGTAAGAAATATAAATTAATGTATTTGGTACAAATAAATTAAGTTATAAAATAAAGTTTAAATAAATTAAATTAACTATTGAAATAAATAAACGTTAGAACACCTTGTACGCTAACCTAATCTGTAACACGTGCAATATATAGGAAGTATAGAATCTAATAAAAGCGACTTAACACATTACACAGTTGAATTCTTACAAGTTTCTATCAATATATCGATATTATTCCAATTTTACTAACTAATAATGTTTACAAAACGTTTATGTCGCTTCGAGGGTATCTTACTTTTTGGTAAAATAATGTAGGTTATCATTTTTTTTATAATTTAATATGTATTTGACATTATAATAATAACTATGAAATAACTGTTTTTTTTTTTAATTTATTAAATTTTCGATTTATACAGTGCGTTTCAAAGTTTGACACTAAATTGTAGTGGTATTGCGGCATATTGCCAATATTATAATGGAGAATAAGTGAAATAAAACGTAGTTTAGAACTAAACGATAAAAAAGGATTTCTAAACTCAAAACAAAACTTAATAAACAATGTACCGAGCTTCAAAAATTTTGTTCTTTTTAACAATAGTTACAAAATCCACCAGAATTGTCCTTGGTTTTTATTTATTACCATTTTCCCTATTTGGTAAATATTATTTATATTAGTCAGTACATATAACTTTTAGATTCCCATTAAACAGATTTGTAACAATCGCCATTACAGTTTCTGATTTTTGGATTCCATCTAATCGTTGGCAGTGGTTTCTCATAGTTTGCTGCATATCATCTAACTTGTATTCAATGGTATTTATAACTTTTTCGTTAGCTTGAATCGAAGTTTCCATTTTTTTCAGTTTTTGTCACATATTTTAGTTAACTTTGTTTCAAATCTTTCAAACTTTTCATCGAAGTGTTCTTCAATCTTAGTCATAAGTTTCTTACATATTTTTGATATAAGTTCTTCCATCATATCTTCTTCCATTTTTGGTTTCGAGTGTGAATCATAACCATATACTTTATAGTCATTTTTATACTTTGAGGTATATTTCTGTTATTTATGATTATACAGGGTGATTCAAAATTGAGTGCAAAGATTTTAAGGGTGTACTTACCAGCCAAAAATAAGAAAAAAATTTCATATAACCATATGTGCTAACTTGCTTCGTTTTCTAAATACAGGGAGTCAAAATTGGTTTTTTATCAATTACTCAAAAACCTTTTAGGCGATTTAAATAAAATTTGGTAGGCTTATTTGTCGTCATAAGGAACTTCCTTTGGTGAGTATAAAATAAATTTATTAATTCCAGTGGCGTCTCAGGGGGCTACCTACTTGATACTTATAGGTAAAATTATGGTACGGTACTGCTTTTTTGACAATTAATTTTTTTAGATTAAGCGGTCAATAATGTAACTTTCTTTCCTCTTGAGCTTTACTCGTATCTAGCTTTGTTTCCAAGAAAAAAAAATCAAAGTCTTTGCCTAGTTCTATTAAAACAAGTAAAAAAATAATTCCTAAATGATGGAGATTGTCGCCAAACAGGTCTGTCTTAATTTTTATTTGTGTTATGAAATTTCATTCATTATTTTTTCCAGTGGCATCTCAAAGTGTGATTTAATTTAATTAATTATTGTTAAAAAACACGATTTTTTAAAAAACTTTGGCACCCTGTATCTAGAAAACGAAGCAAGTTAGGACATACGCTTATATGAAAAAAAAATTCTTATTTTTGGCTGGTTAATACGCCCTTAAAATCTTTGCACTCAATTTTTAATCACCCTGTAGAAGACTTGTTTGTAACGTTATTCTCTATAAGTTTGGTCACTTACATGATTTCTCCATTAAATTTGAGGAATAATACAAAATTTTATTTTTTTCAGTGTTTTCGTTGGCAATGAAGTATGAAGTAGTGTACTTTTAATTAAAATTTAATTAATTTTTTTTCGAACAATTTCGTTCACTTGTTTGGAAGATAAAATATAATTCTTATCAAAGAGAGATATGCAAGGAATTTATAAAAATTAATAGGAATACGTTTCATTGGCTCACATTGTAGTTAATTCAATATATTTAATGCAATGCAATTATTTACGAAAATAACCCTTTCATGTAGTTTGAGATAACTTAAAAAGCGATTTTTGTAATTTTTGCTATAAAATAAATTGGCAGTAAAATAAAATTAATGGCCGTTATCAGGCGAGCACGCACTGTGGAAATAAAAAGCAGGGCTTAATTTATTTCATGACATAAGTATTTCTGTTTTGCTGCTATTAAACGTTGATATCTTTTCAATACATGCAAAATTTCATGATTATTTAATTTAAAATACATTCAATACAATCAAAATAACTGTCGCCTTTAAAAAAAGAATATAAATTGATTAACTGTTATACAATTTTAGAATTGTACATAGGTACGTAATGCATAACAATATTTGTATGGTTCTTAATTAATAGAATTTGCAATAAGCAATATTAAAGAATTCACATAGTGTCACCCATAAAGCACATAGAGATTCCACATGAATGCCCAAGGTCGAAGCCGACAACTGACATTTCTTATTTTACGGACTCCAAACAATAGATGAGGCTTCTGTTGAAATTGTGAAACCTTCGTCCATTATTATGGTTAATAATTAACCAATGAATCCAAAGTACTACTAAAAATTACAATTTGAATTTACCGCCATTTGTCAGTTGTCATTTTAGTTCCTACTTCAAACACAAGGTGGCGCTAATTGGGTATAAAAGTCTAACATTGGCGTGGGGTCTCTAGAGGAAAGGTGCGTTGTGGTGTGACCCCTTCTCATATATATCGAAAGCACTAGACCATCGTTGCAGGTACTTAATACGTTTATACTAAATCTACTCCCTTTTCAAAGTTTTTAGTACGTTAGTACGCTCAAATACAATTTGGTACGAAAATCACTAAAGAATAATTGGGTTTTGTGCTATATTTGTTTAATGTTGTCTATAAGTAATTTAAAAGAAATTTTTTGTTCTTATCGATCCCATATCAGGGGGTGGGTGGCTCAGTGGTAGAGTCTTTGCCTGTCGATCCAAGGGTCCCAGGTTCGAATCCCACCGTTGGCTGGGATTTTTTTATTTAATTTAATTATTTAAAATTAATTCTGATGCCTTGGTAGGATTCCCCACTCGACCATTCACTGTTGGGTTCTACTTAACAGTGATGTTCCAAATGTGGCACAAGGAAACAGTAACAAGGCCTTTCTGTAGGGGTGTAGAAAGATCCCATATCACTTAGGTATATTACATTGTAAAGACAAAATCAAATATTTGATGAGCAGTGATAACTGCACAACATGCAAACCTTCTATTTTAGTTCTACGAAGCTTTACTATTTATATATTATTATTGGATACGTTTTTACCGTTTTTACTTCTAAATATTGAGTTGCTTAAAGCATTGACCACTGACCTTCATATTAAACTGAATAGATTTATCCAGACAACGCTGCAGTGAAGGAATTACTGTTATAATGTCATGTCATAAAAGCCTTTGGATCTAAACTAGTAAAAATCAGTATGTATTTCACACACAATCTTCTACGGATCAACTAACTTATTTAAAACTTGTCAGTACGGTAGACAAATTAAGGTGCACAATAATAATGCTAATGGTATTTTCATTGACAATCTCATTTCAAAGCATAGGTTTAAGTTTATAGAAGCAACAAATTATAAGAACTATCGATTGGTTTGATTGGCCAGCAAACACAATCATTCATATGTAGGTTTAAAACTTACACATCCATTATCCAACGGACCCCACACTTATTTCCTTATATAAAGTGGCGACCGGTCAAATTTTCTGAAACTGTGGTATGTTATTGTACTCAACCTAGTAACCAAAAGTGTCACTAGGCTCAATTCAATCCTATAACTAGTTTTCGATATACAGGGTGTTAAAGTTGAAAATTGGCTAGTTTTCAAAATTTTTATTTTCAAACTTACGAACTAGATTGAATTTATGTTCTATACACACGTTTACTAAATGTTTTAGTAATATATTAGCTCATACGTACAATTAAAAAATGTTTTAATTACAGCGTGATTCACAATTTTCACTGTGACATCATGGAAGCATATTTAAAAAATACTACATAATATGGTATTTTAGCAATAAAATATTATACAGTTACATTGCCCTGTATATTTTAAAATCTTATGGTTGAATCACCTATTGTAATGTTATTAACTTACTCAAAGGTCACTAAAGAAATGCAAGATCGTCTTTTTAATAATTTCAAAACATAATTATTTTTGGGTGGTTGGCTGGTTGGTTCACCCTGTATAAAAATATATTAACTTAATTAAATAATTTATCTGTGGCGCAACTATAGTTATTGTGATTTATTCGTGAATCACCCTGTAACATTTATTTTAAACCAGTGGCGGCTTCTCTCCAAAATATTGGGGGTTTACAATGACAGAATATGGATCTCAGTATAGATATAGGTAAAAAACTTTTACAGTCTTCTGTATATTATTCCTTTCTATACCTATACCTTTCTAAAACACTGAAAGTTTTTTACCTACATCTGTACTGAGATCTGTATTCTCTGTAATTGTGAACCTCCAATATTTCGTTCACAAGCCGCAACTGTTTTAAACTGTCCCTTGTAATGGACATCTCAACAAAACTTATATTAAACTTATATATTCTACATAGACAATCTAGCTTTTCAGTTTGAAGAAAAAAATAAACTAAAAGCAGCAAGTCTCCACTTTAACGCCCTGTATCTAGATAACTGGACATAATATCGAATTTAAAATTCATAACTCTTAAATTATTATATACCGAGAAAATGGTTACATTTTATTAAAATAGAATATCTTCTAACAAATAAGCCGCCTTGCATATTTTGATGCCTGAGATACCTACACATATTTTAATGATATTACTTTTCCCATAAATCTATTCATAAGAACAGAGTTTTGAAGTAATCCTTAAAAAGAATAATTTTATTTTGTAGTTCTCACTATAAAACACCTGTATTAGAAATGTGTATTATGCAATATTTGATCGACAACATATGATTTTGAGTAGTACGTTTTGAAAATATGTTTCCTTGTCGTCGCAGTACAATTAGTTTTGCAATAAACTATCGTCATACTTTTGTAAATCACACTGTAATTAAAAATATCTTTAATTTTACGTATGTAATAATATATTAGAAAAACATGTGTATGCAACAGAAATTAAGTCTAGCTCGTAAGTTGGAAAACAAAAATTCCGAAAAATTGGGAATCTTCAACTTTTTTCAGTATATCGTACAAATACGATAATTATCGTGCGTCTTGCAACACTACTCTCGCCGTTGACATGATTCCTTATAATTTTAGTTGAGTAACATGCGCACCGAGGCCAAATCTTGAGATAGTACTCACACTCCCTTTTCGCATAGTTGCAGAATACCACTACAGCAAAAGCAGCTAAGAAGTATTGTCTCTCAAACAGATCAAATCGCTTTTAATATTTGACTGTTTTTAATAATAACAATAAAAAAATACTGTTAAAATTTATTATTTTAATAAAGCCAGAGGAGAATTTTTTTTTATCTAATTTCATGTACATACTATCTTTTTTATTATTATGTAGTAATTTGTAAATCTTCAGAAGTAAATATGATCATGAACACATTGTTTTATTCATACGCTTGGTGTTAACATTTGTATTTTTTGTTTCAGATATTCTTAATGAGGTTAAAAATGAATCAAGAACCCTTAGGGGTAGCTCCCGACATAGTACTGCCACAATCGCTCACTAGATGGGGCGACACTATACCTTCCCAATACATCACAGATTATAGTACCGTATGCGAAACCAAACACTCCCCCTACCCCTTCTCATGCGACCTTGATATCAACCACAGAATTATCTTATGGTAAGTACCTATTCAATTTATTTAATGCTGTATAGTTAAATTTTTCACGAAATGTTATTTCAAAAATAGAGTGGGTAAATGGGGGTGCAAAAGTAGAGGTTATTGACACTGCATATATACACCCAGGCACAAAATTCCGCCATCCTAAAATTTTGACTAAGTTTGATGTTTTATAATTTTTCATGCTTTATCCCATTTTTTATGAATTTTCTACCAATTTGTAGATACATTTATTGTGATTTTTTTTTAAATTGTTGTAATACGTAACATTTTTCATTTTGGCAATATTATACAGGGGTAAATCAAAATTTTGTTTTTTGTCGCAACTTCAAAACACCTTGTAGCAAAATTGAGGCTGCTAATTTTGATTACGTACTGTTTGCTGTAATCTCAAATGTATTCCAAACTTTTGTTTTTTGATTCATCTCATTATATAATTTCTTCTGTGAGCTGCATTTTTTCTAATAATTTTAATTAATGACGAAGCGATCATTCTCCTTCTGCCAGAGCCTTGCTGCATAGTAAAAATCTAACTGTTCAAATTTGTTCTCTGTATACAGCATGAATCCTAAGTTGATACTTTTTTAACCGTGAATAGAAGTCATTAAAATAAACAACTTTTTCTTACATTAATTTATTTCAAAATGTATCCCATGCAGTCTAACTTAAATAATGTTTTCAGAGGTGTCACCATTCGCTTTAACACAAACGCACTTTATGTTTTCCCGGTCTTCCTACATTTTATCCACGTTGTTACCTTAAGTCACCAGTATTTCTAGCCCGTTGAGACATATTAATAAAAGTTATGGGACAAGGATTTCATCACGTTCATTGTACAACACCGATGCAACAGCTGCACTTTAAAGACATTGGCCATAAATAAGTAACATATCCATAAGTTGATTCTTGTCAATTTAACATACTGAAAAATTAAAATTTACTACTTCAGATAACCACGCTATTGAAATCACTTGCGACTGAATTACAGTAACCGGTACCTAATGAACCGTGATTCAAAATATCGATTGGCGTTTTTTGGATAATTTTAGTGATTGTAGTCTAGCAGTTGAAAGTTTCTATAATAAATTCTACGAAATACTAGATTCTTACGTTCCACTATACAAAAACTTCAAGCATAAATATCCGGTATGGTACTCAGGATAAATTATTAATCTTATCAAGAATAAAGCAAAAATTTATAAGAAATTTAAAAAAACGAACAATACAGCTTATTACCAGCATATTATCTGGAAAATGTTCAAGCTTGCTTAGTAAATAAACCAAAATTTTGTTGGTCATTTGTTAATCAAAAAAAAAAAAAAAAAAAAAAAAAAACTACAAGGATTCCTGGGAAAATGTACTGTGGTGTCTTACAATACTCCCCAGATAATCGCCAATGCTTTCGGAAATTTCTTCGAAAGTGTTTACTCTTTGTCGGATCCGGATAACACAAATCTAAATTTTAATTCAATAACTGTGACTTTATTTAAAAAGAATAGACTATATTCAACTCAACTACTATATCAAGAATTAAACATTTTTACTGTAAGACAATTATATGCATATCAGTGTCTTCAAAGGGTATACAGAGATCAGGATAAACTACACAAGGTTTCATCAAAAACCAGAGCAACTACAAATTTAAATTTGAATGTAGACCTATTTCAAAAAACGGTAACACAAAGATCTTTCTTTTATTTTGGCCCCAAATTGTTTAATCTTCTCCCTTTATCAACGAAACAAATAACTAAATTAACTAAATTTAAAACTGAAATCAAGGAATTGATCCAAACTTCCCCAGATATGTTTGAAATATTTTAAATAAAACTGCAAATAACGTACATTATTTCTGGTGCCTTTTCAAGTATTTTTTTTAGCGTTAACTTCTGTTTAACTATACTACAGGAGAAAGTTTTAAACCTATCTCACTTTTTGGACCTGTCTTGCTTTAGTTTTCTATTACTCCTATTACTGAGTCGTTTTTTTTTTTGTACTTTTAAAACAATTTATTATTGTATTTTTTTCATGGAAGGGATCACACAAGACAGGCATATATGCTTATTTGCATATGCATATTTGATTTATATTAGCTACGAGCCAATATCTGAAAAAGAGATTTTAGATGCTGCTTCCAAGTTAAAGAACAAGTTCACCTCCGGTCCTGATAAAATTCCATCATTTATTTTGAAGAATTTTAGTATATTCTTTATAAAAACTTAATTTTGAAAACCTGAACTTTTCCAGACCTTTGGAAAGTAGCCAAAGTTTGTCCCATGCACAAGTCGCAAGATCGTAATGTCATCAATAACTATAGACTCATATCGATTCTCAATGATGCAGCAAAGATCTTGGAGCCAATTTTATAGAAGCTATCAGCTTGGATTCATGAACTCGAGATCCACAATAAGTAACTTAGCAGTATTTAGTCAATACGTATGTGAATCGTTAGATAGAAGAGGTCAGGTAGATGCGATAGATAAGTACAGATTTTTTCAAAATATATAGCTTTCTTGCCTTGGCTTCAACGACATATACCTTTCCTTCTTTAAATCATATTTGCATCAAAGAAAGCAATATGTTCATCTAGATGGATGCTCCTCGAATATTTACGCTGCAACCAGTGGGGTCCTTAGGGTTCCAATTTAGGTCCCTTGTTATTTTTATTATTTCTCAACGATTTGTGTAATTCATTCGATATTAATAGTTTAATGTTTGCTGACGACTTAAAATTGTATATTTCTATATCCACACTAGATGATTGTGCAGTATTACAAGAGCAGCTAAATTATTTACAAAATTGGTGTCTTAAAATCTTCTTTTTCGGAATATCAATAAATGTAAAGTCATATAATTTTCTCACAATATGGCTACTTTATACTCTCCTTGTTCAATCAATATCATAACACTAGAACGCTCTGAAAATATTAGGAATCTGGGAGTTCATTTTGATTGTCAACTAACTTTTAGTATGCATATAAATCAAATAATTAATTCAGCATACCGTGCATATGGCTTTATTTCCATAAATTATAAACATTTCAGAAACATATCGGCACTTACATCTTTAGCTTAGTCAGATCAAAATTGGAATATGGATCATTAATTTGAAATCCCATTTATTTTCAGTTCATACTTTCCATTGAGAAGGTTTTAGAGGAGGTTCCTAAAATTTTTAATTTTTAAAATTGATGGAACCCATCCGATTAGAGGTTATGACTACAATAATCTGTGAAAGCAATTTAATTTTAATAGCGTAGAAAAATGTAAGAAGCAAGGCTGTTTTATACTTACTAAAGTTGAAAGTTCGGATTTATTATCTTAGATATTCATATTCCTAAGATAACTTCCAGACATAATAATACATTTCAATATAAAAGAGCTCAAACGAATTTAATATCTAAATTACCCATAAATTGTATGTGCAGTAACGCTAATAAAATATCGGAATTTTGTGATACTTTTTCTTGTAGTGTATGTGAATAATTAAAGAACAAAGCTCGTGCACATCTTTAGTTTTGAGTAACATTATTTCTTTGTTTTAACTTGCCACTTTTTTAAATTTTTTACATTTATTTTTTGTACCTACTTTTAATTTTCAATTATACATTTATATTTTTTTTGTACCTACTTTTAATTTTCAATTATACATTTATATTATTTTTTGTACATACTTTTAATTTTCAATTATACATTTATATTATTTTATGTACCTACTTGCTCTGTAAATGGTTTGTACTGTTGGACAATAAACGCTATTATTATTAATATTATTATTATAAGAAAAACCGAAAAAAAGTAGAACAAGAGCGTATTTTTTATTTAGCTTAATTTTTTATACACAAGTCCTAGTCCGCATTTAAATTTTTTAATTCTCTATATTTTTTAAAATTATTTTAGAGTTTTTAGGAAGAAGTCATTCGAAAATGATGTTTATTTTATTATATACAGGGTCTTTCAAAATTCATGGGACAAATTTCAGGAGGTGATTGCTCGTATGAAATTAAGTTGGGTGTTTCCTATAACAAAATTTCCTTAGCCCATCCCTTTCCGAGATGTCACTCTTAAGAGGTGGTGACTAAAATTGAGCTTCTATTTTTTTTTTCTAAAATTTCAGTAAAGCTAGAAACTTGAAATTCTGTAATTTTCGTGCACTTGCAAAGGACTAACCACGGTTATTTTTTCAATATTCCTGTTACATTATAGGGGGGTGAAATTAGCAACCCTTACTTTATTTCATATCAAAACTTTTTTTCGAGATGAAATTTTATGAAATAATTTTGTAACTTGAAATACTTGTTTTATTTAAAAAAAAAATTCCAAAACCAATACCTTCATAGAAAAAAAAAACTGTTTTCCACTCAATTAAAAAAAAAATGATAAATTAGGGTGTTAATTGTTTTCTCTGAAGCTATTGGTTTTGGGAAAAAAATTCAAGAATAAAAAAAAATTAAATAAAACAAAGATTTCATAAAAGTTCATTTCGAAAAAAAGTTTTGATATGAAATAAAGTAAGTGTTGCTAATTTCACCCCCTATAATGTAACAGAAATATTGAAAAAATACTCGTGGTTAGTCCTTTGCGATTACAGAATTTCAAGTTTCTAGCTTTACTGAAATTTTAGAAAAAAAATAAAAACTTAATTTTAGTCACCACCTTTTAAGGGTGATATCTCGAAAAGGGGTGGGCTGAGGAAATTTTGTTATAGGAAAGACCCATCTTAATTTCATACGAGCAATCAGTTCCTGAATTTTGTCGCATGTATTTAGAAACACCCTCTATATATACAGTTAGAAAATTATCAACTTTAGATTCACTCTATATTACTACTTAAGACATAATTTACCAAGCATTCTTTGCTTTTGACTTTTGTAAATACTATTAATGTTTAACAAATTAAAATGTTTACTGTTATTATGTTTTTAACGATAAAGTATTGCATTTCGTTTGCACTGTTATATTTTCGATGATCATTTCCACTTAAGTCTTTAAACTGGATTAAATGTAACACCCTGTGTAATAATATAAATACATAGCTTTTTAGAATATTAACTTACATAGCAAATGGGAATAAGATTGTTAAAAACAGTCAAATACGTTTCGAGTTATGATCAAAAATTTTCTTTGGTGCTGTGACGGACATACGTTCTTCGAGCGGCTGTATCTTCTATCATATTTTGCAATTTTCACTCAACTAACAGTAACATTAAAATATTAAAATATATTGAAGATTTATTGCAGGCCATAACTGGCATAACTCCATGTAATCCGTGACTCTTCCTTTGTTGAAACTTTTGTTTGTTTATAATTTTAATTTAAACCTCACTTTTACTGCTTGTTTTTGAATATTATTATTTATGTAATATTATAGGGCAGGTGATATTTCTTCGTTACAAGTAGATGCAATCGTCAATTCTACAAACGAATCGATGACGGAAAGTAATCCTGTTAGTGACAGAATATTTCTAAGAGCTGGTTCGGAATTAAAAGAAGAAATCAATTTAGACATTAAAGGTAAGAAATAAAAATTAGATATATTATTACAAAAATATAGTTAAGTATATTAAACAGTAGTTTTTCTACATATTTTACTTTATCAGCAAGTATTTTTTTTTATAATAATAATTTATTTACCAATGGTAGTATACAATAGAAGTTTACCATATACAAGTTTAAAATAAATAATACAATGGCAAATAAACGAAGCCTGTGCTCAAAAAGTTCTATACGAAGAACTTGTCTATGAGCTGAAACATTCAGTTTATTATTCCATTTATTTAATATCTTAAATTATTTTTTAAATAACGCATTAAAATTAAAAACATTAAAATTGTAATATAAACTATAACACAAATATTTTAAAAGCAATACCAGTTTAGATCTGGCTGCATTATCTCGCGACAGACGCGTATACATATTTAGGTTATAGGGGGTAAAGTAAAAGATGTTCCAGGACAAAAATATAAATTATTTTTTGTTTAGTTTATTTCTGAAAACTTTTTCCCTCTGTACACCTAATTCTATTTTACTGTCCAATTCCCACAATTCTTCGGCAATTCCTCTACAATTTTTTAGGAACTCCTCGTCTATTCTCGCAATTCCCCTTTTTGGGGAATTCTTGCAACTCCCTGTCAATTCCTGCAATTCCCCATCAATTCTCACTATGCCTCTCCATTTTTTATGTGACACCTCTGTAATGTACCTGTGAGAGGTTAGGCAGCCATTTTCTATGAAGACCAGCTCTTTACGAGCTTGTGCAGTGATTCCCGCCCAAACCATAACTGACCCACCGCCAAATGGAAGACGCTCGTCAATGCAAACTTCAGCATATCTTTCCCCAGGTCGTCGACGTCCATCTGACCCAGTGAGGCAAAAACGCGACTCATCTGAGAACAATACCCAGCTCCAGTCATCATCATTCCAACGAACGTGATCTCTGACAAATGTCAATCTTGCAGTCCGATGCTGGCGTTGCAACGGGGGACCTGTAGCCATTCTTCTGCATGACAGTCCAGCAACATGAAGTCTTCTTCTAATGGTCCATTCACTAACGTTGACATTTCTCACTTCTTCCAACTGATTTCGCAGTGAAACCGCAGTAGCTGTCCTATTCCGCAAACTTGTGGACACCAAAAAACGGTCATCTCGTTGAGTGGTAACTCTTTTTCGCCCAGACCCTGGTCTTCTAGTGATCAGGCCAGTCTCCAGAAAGCGCTGGTACACTCTTTGCACACCACAGAGACTAGCACCAACAATTCTTGCAGTTTCACGTTGCTCCCGTCTTCAAGCCAGGTCACTCCCTTTTGCTTCTTTTTTTTTATGACTTTTATTTTCTTCGGGGAGCCCCCACAAAGGCTTTGCGGAGCCATAGGACTTCGCGGAGTACATAGTATATTTTCGTAACTTGTGAATTTTTTTAATATATTTTTCTAATGTGTTTTTAGAATGTCGGACGGGCGAAATTCGAGTAACTCAAGGCCACGCACTGCCAGCACGATACATTATCCATACCGTAGGTCCCAAATATAACATTAAATACAAATCTGCATCGGAAAATACCCTACACACTTGTTACAGGTGAGTTATAAATTAGTTGACCTACTAAAAAAAGTTATTGGTACATCAATCAAGTTTACGCCCCAAATCGATAAAACGCATCAATCTATAAAACGACATATCTTACAACAGAAATGGTTTTATCGATACAAAAAGTAATTATTACTAATTGATTGTAAATTATTTGTACAGTTCGTAATGTACAGGGTGAGCGAAACTCGATGTCTCAGCTTCATTATGGGACAAGGGAAAAAGATAGGAAAAAGTTGAAAAGAGGTTCTTAAATGGGATAGAGTAAGGTCCGTTTTAAGCCCAATTTGCATATTTGTCCATATTTGGAAACTGAGGTAATGACGTCATCGATTTTTTTTTTTTCGGAAACATACCTATATTTTTACAAATTTAAAAGGAGCTAATTTTTCTGAACAAATTTTTTAAAGAAAAAAATTTGATATCTCCTTCATAAAAATTATAAGCAAATTTGTAAAAAAGAAACAAATAATATATTACTTACAAGAGAGAGAAACAAAGCTTGTATGCATAGTCAATCACTAAAACAAATTTTCAATGTGACCACCTCCTACTTCTAAACACTTATCCAATCTCCGTCTTACTTCTCTTACCGAAGCCTTACGTAACATTTCTCTAGATAATGCATTGCAAGCAATTCTGATTTTGTCTTTTAAATATTCCATGTTAACTGATGGTGTTCTGTAAACTTTATTTTTCAAAATTCCCCACAAAAAGAAATCTAGTGGGGTCAAGTACGGTGATTTAGGCGCCCACTGTATCGGTCCATTTATACCTATCCAATGTTCTCCATAAGTTTCATTCAATTATCGTTGGACAATTCTTGCTTTATGCGGTGGAGCTCCATCATGCTGGAAACACATATTTGCTCGAAGCTGTAATGGCAAATTTTCGAGAAGCACAGGCAATTGTTCTTGAAGAAATTGCAAGTATCGCTCACTACATAAAATTCTTTCGTAAAAATATGGACCAATCAAATGCCCATTAATAATACCACACCAAACGTTAATTCCGAAATGCCCTTGGTTTTCAATCGGATTGACAAAATGTGGATTCTCAGTAGCCCAATAATGTTCATTTTTTTTATTGGGCTTACCATTACTAACAAAACGGCTTTCGTCCGTCCATAAAACATGCTGAAAAAATCGATTTTCATACTCTAACGTTTCCATCACTGTGGCAATATAATTCAAGTTGTGAAGTCTATAATCGTGGTAACCATTTTTCTTCAAAATTTTTCGTACCGAACTATATTTTAAATTCAACTCACGACAGTCTTGCCGAATCGAATTTCTTGGATGGGTTTCAAAATACTGCAAAACAGTGGCAACAGTATTATCAGAGTTGACTCTTTTAGCAATTTTTTTCCCATTCGAGAAGAAAATGCCTTGTTATTTGAACGTAAATTGCGTTCCAATCTTTGCAAATATTTTTAAGCTTGGAATAACACGTTCGGGGTACCTCTGGGCGTATAACTGAACTGCTCTTCTAGGGTTCTTTTGAGATTCCCCATAAACTAATAACATGTCGACTTTTTCATTGTGTGTGAACATTTTTCAAAGCCAAATAACAACATAACAATATTTGTCAATCATTAATTTAATTTGACAGATACGTCTTTGCTATTTGTTTCCAAAGGCGACTTGTTTAAATTGTGACTAATCTGAATTTTTGATTATATTTTTTTTACAAATTTGCTTATAATTTTTAAAGTGAAGGAGATATCAAATTTTTTTCTTCATAAAATTTGTTCAGAAAAATTAGCTCTTTTTAAATTTGTTAAAATATAGGTATGTTTCCGAAAAATAAAAATCGATGACGTCATTACCTCAGTTTCCAAATATGGACAAATATGCAAATTGGGCTTAAAACGGACCTAACTCTATCCCATTTAAGAACCTCTTTTTAACTTTTTCCTATCTTTTTCCCTTGTCCCATAATGGAGCTGAGACATCGAGTTTCGCTCACCCTGTATATAATTTTCGATACTTAAAATTGTTTTTATCCAAAAGTAAAAGTTTGGCGTATAGGGGGGTGTTCCTAAACACCATGGGATAGGGCTAATTTTATGACTAAAAATAGGCTAAATATAGGTCCACAAACGATTCGTTACCGATCTACAGGGTGTTGAAATTTCAAGAACTTGTTTTTTTTTTATTTTTTCTTTATAGCTGCTGCTGTTTTTGATATAATTATCTTAAATTTGAAATCTAGGTTGCGCTGTAGGACCAAATGTTTGTGAAAATCAACAGAGTGATATTTTTTCAGGAGTCGTGCCGCCTTTTCTTGCCCTGAACTTTTCTGCGGTGCGTCGCTGGTAGAATATAAAATTTAAAAAAAAATACGTGTGGCACTCGGGGACTGCCGCGGTAAAGCTATTGCATGGCATTTTTTATCAACTTATGCAATTATAGTTATTTATTTTATTTATGCAGTATTTTTTCTTTGATATTAATTCAAGTTTTTTTCTTTGATATTAATTCAAGTTACACTTTATGAGCGTGGTGACCGATAAGAAAACAATTTTTTTTCTTTTATTGAATAAATGAGAAGTTAATATTGTTTACAATATTTTTATTATCTTACAATACATGTAGGTTATTCAGGAATTTTTATTAATGAAACTATAGGTTTATGGTAACTGAAATAAGAAACATACGTTTGAGAGTTGATATCCTCTAAATATCTGGAAACCGCATCAATGGTGGTCCCATATTTTGTTGTGGATTCTTGTGGATCATTATTCATTTTCAAATTAAATTTTTCAGAAATCGTGTCTAATAGAGATAGAATCAGTTATGAGCAGTTAGCAGCTAGTCTATACGCATACGTCTAATCGCACGCACACAAACACCGTGCCGAAATCTGCCGAACTGAAACGACGTTAGACGATGCACGGCTTTCAACGCCGTACCGCTATGCCGGTCGGAGTGGGGGATGTTAGGTTAATTTTCGTTAAGGAATTTCTTTTTCGATTTTTCGTTTTTTCGATTTTTCATTTTTTCGATTTTTTGATTTTTCGGTTTTTCGATTTTTCATTTTTTCGATTTTTTGATTTTTCGGTTTTTCGATTTTTGTTAGTGAGTCGTAG
This sequence comes from Psylliodes chrysocephalus, assembly GCA_927349885.1. Lineage (NCBI taxonomy): Eukaryota > Metazoa > Arthropoda > Insecta > Coleoptera > Chrysomelidae > Psylliodes > Psylliodes chrysocephalus. Next base: position 55,095,466 of record OV651816.1, read on the forward strand.
AAAAAATACTGTACAACTCTAGTGGGCTCAAACTCACTCGTGGATGCGGCCAAAAGCACGCTGTCTCACCTAGCATTGGGTCTAAAAGAGATAGAATCAGTTATGAGCAGTTAGCAGCTATTCTACACGCATACGTCTAGTCGCACGCACACAAACACCGTGCCGAAGTCTGCCGAACTGAAACGACGTTAGACAATGCAGACAATGGTTTATTTTCGCGGAATTGCTTGATTCGATCGCCGCGATAAAAGCTAAGCAATTGCTTAAAAATTAATATCTAATATTTACGCCAGCCGGGAACATTTGTGATACCAGTTTATTAGAAGCTCTTCTAGTTCTTGTATTGCATAAATGTTCCAGTCCGCAGACGTATATTTAACTCCGCTTCATAATAATACGAATAGGGTCGGATAAAAACTTCCATGGCTATAACGCCGTACCGCTGTGCCGGTCGGAGTGGGGGGTGTTACGTTTTTTTCGTTACGGTGTTACGAAATTTCTTGATTCGGTCGCCACTCACAGCTCGCGATAAAAGCTATGCAATAGCTTAATACATTTTCTGTTTTGTTTCCAAACTATTTGGTCTCTTGTTATTTTTTTTATCTTTGACCGTTATAGAGAAAAAAATAAAAAAAAATTATCAGTAATTTGCTAAATGAAAGTAACATTTTTAAAATGTTCCAATTGTGGACAATTTCTTGTTTTAATTTATATTGACAGTACTCATTTGAAGTTATCAAATTAGCTATTTGTCTTGGCAAGAATTGCTTTAGATATCTCATTCTTTTCCAGATTAACAGTTTATAAAACTATTATACAACCACATTTTGACTACTGCGGTTCTTCACTCATTTATTTGGATAATAACTATTTACAAATTTTACAATAACCAGAACAATTGTAAAATAGTGGAATGAGAATAATCCAACGTAGTAACAGATTCACACCCATAAATGCTATTTTAACGACTCTAAATTGGATTTCAGTCGAACAAGATTTTATAATGAAATAAAAGTGAAGTTTAGATCCGAAATCTGAAATGCAATTTTAGAATTATGAAAATGAAAACTCCTGAATTCCCCTTAAGAAATTATGAAAATTATATACTCATATCCCCAAAGTGAAAACAAACCAAAGAAAAATTGAAAAAGCTGAGAATTAAAAAAAAAATGAGTGTATTGAACAGGAGTCGAACCTGGAACCCCGGACTTTTAGCCGTCCATACTCTTACCAATTGAGCTACCAAGACACGTATGCTGTGATATCGGAATTCGTAGATTTGAAGTCAATCAGGTTCCAAACTCGTTGGTGCACATAAATTCTTATATATCAGCTCCTTCAACTCTCCTTAAAGCAATCCCTATGACATCATGTAGAAGGACGATAATCTATTTGATTATGCTTAAAAAAAATTGTAAAATCATTCACCAATTTTAAGTTTTCGAGTACGGTACGCTTTAAACGTGAAAATATGTTGTTTAATTGTATTTTCTTATCTTAGATTATCGGCTTTGAAGGAGTTGAGATGGGATGAGAATTTGTATGACTTCAAATTGACGAATTCACATATCAAAGCTTACGTGCCTTGGTAGCTCAATTGGTAAGAGTATTTTTCTACGCCCATGTCAGTAAACGTTAAAAATCGCACTGTCAACATTCCTTGTAAATGACATTTAACAATAACATGCACGTAATGAGATCTCATAACATACACGTGCGTTTTGATAAGAAAACTTAAATTTCTTAGTTTAATCAAATTGCAATCAAATTTTTATCTACGTAATACTTTATTTGGTTTGTTTACATAAATTTAGTCAATTTAAAAACATAACAACGTTTAGCATTAACGAGATACATTTTGGATTAAAAAAGTGATGCCCCTAAATGTCGGCAACACAATATACAATTTTAAAAAACTAAGTCGCGTTTTCTTAACATGCTATGGAAGTAAACGTCTTGACATTTATATTGTCAACTTTTGTAACAAAATATTATTGTATTCGAACATTTTCTCAACTTTACCTACGAATATGTCTGTTAGTAGTGAAAGTGATGAAATTATAAGCATTCCACCGGAGATTTTAGAAAAAGCTCAACATGTCGCACATAATTTGTTACCGCTAAAATCTAAAGAAAGGTACGAAATTACTTATCGAACATTTATGGATTAGCGACACAATCATAATGTCCTTTGTTTAATAGAAGAAAATAAGTGGGCGTAGAAAAAGTATAGTACGTTACACGAGTTGTAAGCCTTGTTATGTAATATACTATAATGGATAAAATCCGATGTTTCAATGTTCGACTTCTGGCCGATGCACTAATTTTGCTTTGGTTTGTTTTCACTTTGGGGATATGAGGATAATAATTTTGTAGGGACATTAGGGATTTTTTATTTTCATGCTTCTAAAATTGAGATTTTATTATTTAGCAATGATGCTTATTTACAAAGGCAAAAATAAAAAAACCTGAACACTTCAGTTATTTTATCATCTATAATAATGAAATACATAATTGGATACACGATCTGTTAATAATATCTATGTTACCGGACAAACCCGATTTTAGGATAAACTAGTTTTTCCTAGGCCAAATCAGTTTATCCGAAGAGCCATAGGATGAACTAGTTTATCCTAGTCTAAACTGATTCGTCCTAAAATCAACTAATTGTGATCCGGCAAAACTAGTCTACATACAGTCTTTTCACAGAAGTAACGTTTTTACTACTATTTAAATAAAATACTATCATTACAAACATGTTTATTAATTTTTGGGTATTATTTACTTGTTATTACATGTCAAACTATTATGGCATTTCGAGTTGCAGAGAACGTTATTTTTCTTGCAAAGGCATCGGTTCGACGTACACTTCTTGGTGCAACTACACTTAAAGAAACCTTGGCCTGTTCCAACTGAATGTTTGATCGCTGCGGTTCTTAACGAAAGTTCAATGTTTTTGTTTACTTCTTCTTCAAATAAAAACTTTTGTGCGCAGATATCAAATTCATTTCTGAAAAAAATATATTAAATTAAAGTAAAATAAAAACCGCAACAAAGTAAATGATTACCTGCAATATAATTTTTGTAAGATAACATGCTTGGTACCAATCTTATAAAATCCATCATCAGATGCTTCAAGCACAACTCCAATAACGTTCCGAAGATCTCCTTTAGCCCTGTCTACATCAGGAGTGGGTATGATGATGTTATCTCCAACCTTCGCTGGTGGATGCGACTTGTGAGAGGTTGATTTCATCTTTTTGGCTTGTTTTTCGAGGCTCTGCGCAGCCTTTGAACGTGCTGCTAAAATATTTTGCGAGGTTTCATCCATGTCATCGTCTCCACTCCTATCTTCGTCTTTATTCGTATCTTCGTCTTTATTCGCATCTTCGTCTCCACTCCTATCTTTGTCTCCAATCCTATCTTCGTCTTCACCATTATCATTTTCATGTCCATCTATGTTTTTCCCATTAAACAGTTTTCGAAGATCGTCCTCGTCTTCAATGTCCTTCAGCAGTTCCGAAGGCAATAAAGTAGTAGAGAGGCCAACCCTAGGTGCCGCACCAAACATTGCCTTATAAGGCGATTGTTTAATTCCAGAATGAAATGCCCAATTTTTCATAAACTGTATGTATCTCAGCCCTTCTGAGCATTTAGTTGTCTGGTTGTCATTCATCCAAGCACTCAGCATGTTTTCAATATTATGATTCGCTCTTTCGACTGATCCCTGACTTTGACTATGTCGTAGTTTTCCATGCACGATTTTGAGCTCTGGCCACAAGCTTGTAACTTCTAAAATTACACGATTCACAAATTCTTGGCCATTGTCAGATTGTAAAATGCATGGGGCCCCGAAAGTTAAAAATATATCCTTTAAATGGTAGGCTACCTCTTCGGCTCTCTTCGAAGCAGAACAAATTTTGTTAGGTGGTCCTGATACACCAGTATAAATTTTGATTTTCCATCTGGCTGTGTCTGGAAGTCAATAAGATCGACTTGGCATCGGCTATTCATTTCGGAGTGCACAATCGGTTTGGAGACTAATCCTTTCTTTTTTTTTTTCGTCTTTTTTTGTTGACACACCACGCACATGGATAAAAAAAGACATCAATTCTTTTGTGATATTCGCAAACTTTTTAGAGTTTCAGCCAACATTCTGTCACGACCACCATGTCCTACTGCTATGTGAGCTGCGTCAATAACGTCATATAACTCATCAGCGGTGAGATAATACTTTATATTATTTGTATTTTCTTCATTTCGTGCGGTAAGTTTCTTTACACCTCCGATTTCCACTACATCAAATCTTTTCAGTCTTCTTTGTTGCAAGGGTGATTTCTTTTCCGTTTTTTAGCCTCTTCCACTTGTTGCATAAGTGCCAAATACTTTTCCTTTGTCAAAACATTAAAATAAGTCGATTTCTCGTCCTCAGATCTCAAAAGCTCTGCCAAGAATATCCGTCTCCACTCTTTTTGACCTACGTGCCCACTTGATGAAGTCTCATCCATGATAACGATATACAGAAATACACTCCGAACTTTAGATCCATAAACAACACAAAATGTTTCAAAACGTTTAGCTTATGGACAACACGCACACGCACAATACGCACAGATTTTGCAATAAGACGAACGCTCCATAACAGTCAATGTACGCGTGCAAACTAAGTCGGCAACGGCAAGCCAAAGCCGAGCAGCAGCTACCATCTAACAAGTTCAGACTAGTTGAATCGCGGTCCGAAGTAGTTTACACTAGGACAAATCAGTTTTCCTAATCATAATTAATTTTTTTCAGAACAAACCAGTTTAGACTAGGATAAACTAGTTCATCCTATGGCTCTTCGGATAAACTGATTTGGCCTAGGAAAAACTAGTTTATCCTAAAATCGGGTTTGTCCGGTAACATCTATAAGGTGAGCCAAAAAAACTAACCTATCGAATTTATGGGTTAAAATGAACCTATATACCGAGAAAAAAATATCCCTGCAAGGCAGGATTTTTTGCTTAATTTTAAAAGGTATCGGTGAGCATTCAAAATTTCCCATTCAAATAACATGTAAAAAGATTTTTTTTTTTATTAAAAATACCATAACTTTTGAACCGTTTAGGATAAAAAATTTTACGTCACGGATTCTTGTAAAGCATAAAATTTCCTAAAAATTATCCCAGGATTATTTTTTTCAATTCAAAAATTCGTATATTTGAAAGCTTTAAAAAGTGAAAAAATCGAAATATTCAGTTTTAGTGTTTTTTAACTAAAAATGTTTATATTTAACAAAAATTTGGATTTAAATAATATAAAATAGTTGAAAAATATCGTTAATAATCTAGGTTTGTCAAAAGAAAACCTATTGTGTTTAATAATTTATTTTTTATTGCAATTGAAATCATTTATACACTCTTGTTGACAAATAATTTAATGAAATTTAATTTATTACAATTAGGATATTGCTGACGATGTAATGTACTACTTGTAAGATTAATTTTATTTTGTTCCTCATTTTTTGTTAGAGTTCGATTGTATTTCTGTATCAATGCAATAGCTCGTTCAGCAATAGCATAAACTCTGATGTTTTTAACAATATCGGAACATGATTTGTATGAATCATGTTCTGCCCAATGTTCCGGCTCAATATTTAAAAAGTCCGATGATAACTCCAGTCGCTCAAAAAATTCTAACGATCTTTTTGTGATAAAATCACTGATATCTTTCGAGCAAATCATGTCAAGTTGTGTTTAAGTTAATGTAATTTTGTTTTCATCAACTTTGTTCCCGTCTTTTTTCGTAGCATTAATCATTTTCTTTTTCATTTCCAAGCTTATACTAGAATCAAAAAATGACATTGTTGCAAGTCTTTTTATGAGGTACCATAAGTGTCGCGAAAATGTTAATACAGTAGCATTTGAAATCTTTTCATTGGTATTTTTACAGTTAATTAAATTTTTCAGAAAATTTAAGTCTTGAACTGGAGCCTTTATCGGACTAGTAGCTTCAAACAATGCTTTCACATAAACAATACTTATAAAACTACAAACGTCACCTAATCTAAGTAAATCTTTTTTACTACCAACATTAAATTGATTTTGGAACCATGTACATTTTGAGGCAATAGATGGTCTTGGACATCCATCTCGCATGATGAGTTGCTCCAGGAGCTTTAAATGTGATAGAATAAGTTTGCGTACCATTTAAAAAAATATATACTAGTTTCAAGAATTCTTTATAATCATTTCGAGGGTGGTGTTCCTGAAAAAGTTCAATTAATCATGTTTTTAAGTACTTAAACAGTTGAAAGCTCGAATTGACTGGAACTGATTAAATAATCAAAAATAGTTCATACATTGAGTTGTTTGGAAATAAATGGCAATACCTTATCTCTTTCGTCCATGACTTTATCCCGTATGATTTCATTTTCCAAGTTTGCCGATATCGTTTAAACGTAGAAACATTTGGACCTGACGTTGCAGGTAAACAAGTTTGGCGTGCTTTCTGAAGAACTAATTCATAAACATGACGTCGGCAAGCAAAATAAAGACATTTTTTTTTTTCAAGTATACGTTCCAATGTCGCACATGCACCAATGTGCGGTCCTATATTAATAAACATAATATATTAAAACAAAAAAACAGTGAAACTTTGTTGCTCTCCTGTCCCGCTTTCGATTTTTGATATGTTCACTAACTGTTCGAAATTTGAGCCAAATACAACTGCAAGCCTATAAACTTTATCATATCCACAAACGTCAACAAGAAATTTCGTATCCCAATGAAGGAAAACATTGTTTGAAAATTGGATTTTGTCTTTCAAATCATCTACAATATCTTTTGTAGCTTCTAAACGACGCCTTCGAATGGTGGTGTAGCTTAAATTAGTATCTTCAACAGGCACTCCTAATGAGAAGGCAGCGAGAATATTTAATGCGCTTCTGCTGCTAGTATTAGTTCGATCGAGAGCACTCACTACTGCAGGATTTATAACGTCGATTTTCTTTGGTTTTTTATGATTTTCAGGATAGGGATCTTCTAAATCTGAAGCGAATCGTTTTAAATCATTAGAAAATGATGAAACAGATTGTTCAGGTGAAGAATGAAAAGAAGTACTTTGACTCGTACCTGAAAATTTGAATGAATTAAGAAAGTATAATTAATATTTATACAAGAAAAAGTATTATAATCTTTGAAAGAAACAACTTACTTGGTAATTCCAGCTCTGGAATTGGTGTTTCACTTAATGCAGACTTAGCAGTTGAACGTCGAAGTCGTGTATCTTCGTTTAACAAAGCTTTTTGTTCATCAGTTAAGAATTGTTCTGATGATTTCTTAGAAATATTAAACAACTTATCTAATTTTTGAGTAAACTCTCTTTGTTTTTTTTTTTTGTATGTAATAGTTTTTTATTTTTTAGGGATTTCAAAAGATTTTTCCGTTCCCGGAATAAACATTCAATTTTGCCCACAACATAAAATAATTTAATTGTAGGAAGATTAAAATCACTCCATATTTTTATTACGTCCTTGGCGACTTCTGTAGCACTATTCCGAATAGTTAGGTCAAGGGACTTATGTTTATAAAAGAATATACTTAAGATTTGTCGTTTTGTTGGAAGTTTACGCTCACTGATTTTACTAGTTTCAAAACCAACTAAAAATATTGAATTTCTAGCAGTCATAATTTGTAATAAGTTAATTGCACTTTTGTTTCTTACTTATTTTCAATATTTGGAAAACTAAGTGACAGGTTTGTTATATTAGAACAGAGAGGTTATAAACAGATAATATTTTGTAGTTATTAATTAAAAAGATATACAATATCGTCCATTAAAATTCAATGATACATCAAAATTCAGTAATAAAAACAAAAGAACTTCGTAAATAAGATGCTTGTCAGATGAAACAAAAACTTCATGAATATTTGACGGGAACGCCTCAAGAGGGAGCCACTATCGACTCTCCCGAGAAGCTACACATTATGAAAAAACTACAAAAACAACTGATTATACTATTTACTGACAGCTGTTAAGTGAATGTGATGTCTTGAAATCATTTGAATGTTAAAAAATTTTAATTTTTGTAATAAATAACGTTAACAATGGTGAGAAAAATTATTCAAAAATAAGGCAATCCTGAAGTTTTTTTAATACAAAAATATTTTGTTAAATTTGCATTAAAAAATTAATGAATATAAGAACTTTTTTAACAAATCTAGATTATTAACGATATTTTTTAACTATTTTATATTATTTAAATACAAATTTTTAGTCAAAAAACACTAAAACTGAATAATAATGGGATAGATTTTTTAGGAAATTTAATGCCTACAAAAATCCGCGACGTAAAAAATTTTGTCCTAAACGGTTCAAAAGTTATGGCATTTGTAATGAAAAAAGATTTTTTACATGTTATTTGAATGGGAAAATTTGAATGCTCACCAACACCTTTTAAAATTGAGCAAAACATTTTTTTCTCGGTATATAGGTTAATTTTAACCCATAAATTCTATGGGTTAGTTTTTATAGATGGATTGCGTGAATTTAATGATATGCTTACTGCAATTATTAAAACAAGTACCTCTCTATCTCAATTTTATTTTTATATTTTTTTTATGTTTATTTTATTTTAATTATGTAAATTGTATTTGTATTAAGATTTCTTACTTTTATAACAAATTTTATTTTTTAAATTTATTTCACTCCAAAACTAAATTTATGTGTATTAAGTATACGTCTGTATTTTAAAAGTACTATGTATTACTTGTATGTGGTCTATATTAACAAATAAATACTATTAAAGGGAAGTAAAAAGCTCAAAGTCTGTCGACCACATAAATTTATTAGGTTGCAAGCCTTTCGACCTAAAAGGTCATCATCAGACAAAAAATTTTTTGTGAGTAGGTACAATCTGCAATAATAATTTAAGGTATAACAAAACGTTTTTTATAGAAATGCTAGGTGTCTTACCACTATGTGTCCACAGAAAAATAAATATGTTGAATTAAAATATAAAATTTAAGTAAATTGTAAAAAATGGCACAGACTGTCGCCCTCATTCGAGGTTGGATCCAGTTCTAGTTTGAATTTCGCCTGCCTCCATCTGATGAAGGTAGTTTCGAATGAGATAAATTTTGAAGTTCCACATGTGTGCTTAAGGCACCATGTGGAAAGTGTTACTTTTGGGAAATGTGAAATACAGCTACTCCCCCTATCCCCAGTACGAAAGGGGTAGACGGAGTCCCGCTCGTGTACACCCTTAAGCGTAAGGGGTGTCATTAAATATTAACTTTTTTAGAAAAATTCACTTATGACACTTTCGTCATCCAACGGTGAAGTTAAATGAGAAAATGGTGGAGATTTACGACATTTGACAACTGACATGATGGAAGACACGTAGTTACAATGATGGTTGAGCTAATAATAATTAAATTTGACATTAGTTAAATTGAATATGTTAAATTAGTTTTGTGACAAATTTTATAATATAAATTTAAACAATTTGACTTTGGTGTCTACTTCGGACCACTTTGAGATATGGATAATATTTGGAATTTAAATACTATTACATAACTTGCGTCTGCATGTGTTTATAAATTAATAAGAAAAAACTAACAAAAATCTTGAAATTTCAACCCTGTAGATTGGTAACGAAGCGTTTGCGGAACTATGTTGATATGAATTTTCATTGTGAGGTTTTCCGGGTTTTCCTCACCTTTAAGTCAAATGGCACCATCAATCATCTTTAAGTCGCCCCGGAGCGCCACGGCAAATAATAAAAATAGCCGTCCCTTCCCCTACACAAGTCGTTCAGTCGACTTCAGGGGTTGAAATTCACTCGTAAGGGGGTGAATTAGGGAGAATATTATTATTATTATTATTATTATTATTATTATTATTATTATTATTATTCATGAAATAAGCTAAAGAATTACCTTCTTTCGTATGTACATGCTGTTTAGGAAAACCCTTTATATTATAGATATATGTTTATCATATACAAGGGCATCCAAAAATACATCGAACACTTATAAACCAATACATGATGTGAAATGTTTATGTTTCAAATCAAAAATTATAAAATAATACATATTTGTACAATTTATCATCTTTTCTTGCACTGAATCTTATCAGAAATTAAAAAGTAAACAAAACTTTTTGTGTGACCTACCTAATGCTTTGTATCTATGAATTAAACCTTCCATTGTCTGCTGTTTCATTTCATACAAAAATACTGTTCGTTCTATTTATGGAGTTTTATTCAATGGAAATAAATTCAAATACTCAAATGTGACCAATTTAAAAATAATATAGGAAATGAGAAAAACTCGAAGGACTTCGAATTTTTCGCATTTCATTTCAAACTTTTATTTATTTAACATATACGACTCTACAGTTTTTCCATTTGTAGAAAGGGAAAATACAGCGTTTATATATTGTTCTAACATGAAATATAAGTATACAAAAATATCAGAAACAAGCTTAAAATGACTAACAAGTATTAAAAACAATAGGTAGATGTCATTCTATGGAATTCATAGTACCTATGCTGCCCATTCGTAAACATATTTTTTATTATTTTTCATCCTATTAATTAAAAACAGTTTTATTGATAGATAGATATATTTTTATTTAATTAGGAATCGAGTAGTAAAACAAGGTGAATCCTAAGTTGATACTTTTTTTAACTGTTTTTAAATAACTTTTTCAAAAAACTTAAAAATAAAAAACTTACTAAGTATAATTAATTCCAAAATACATCCAATACGGTCCTGTATAACTTTCGTCAAAAAATGTTGATTAAACTCCTCCTCAAAAATTAACTATGCGAGGGAAATGTTCAAGTTAACGTGAAAGGGATACAATTGATTTTCCCGCAGTTGTCCACACTTTTCTTTGATTTATCCTACCTAATATGCAATCACCCGCGCACTTATGTAATAGTAAGTTCCCGACAGTATTATTAAATAAAAATTTTTCTTCTAGAATAATATACTTTATTTATTTGCTTAAATAAACAAAAACAGTCTTTAGCGTCGCCAACATACTCAAAAATCGTAAAAAATATACCTATATTTTACATTAAAAAAAAAGTTAGACATTTTAGTTAAAAATTATTACAGACAAAAAAGAAAATTGATTACATCAAATTAGACATTTTTGTTAAAAATTATTACAGACAAAAAAAGAAAATTGATTACATCAAATTAGACTTTTTAGTTAAAAATTTAGAACTTCACGTTGTAGTAAACACTTTTTCTTAAATGTATGCTGTAAAGGCACTCAAATCGGCATCATAACATTCCTTGTTTGAATATACTGTGAGATCAAGTAATAAATCATTGACTTGATTTTTGAATTTACTTTCCTTAACAGAAGGCTTATTATATAGTTTAATATATTTGCATATTGATGGTCTAATTCTAATATCCCGTATGCTCAGGGTTAGTACTAGAATGGCACGAAGCTTTGGCCGAAGTATCCATCAACAATGTGATCACCTTAATATGGATCAAAGGTCACGCCACATCGAAAGGTAACTGTCTTGCTGATTCACTAGTGAAAAAAACAGCCAACCAAATACTTTTTGAACATGGCCCTTCTATTGGCCTTACAAAATCGGTAGTGACAGATCTAATCAAAGAACATTCCCTTGTGAAATTCAAGGAAAGACCGGATGAAACAAGAAACTGCAGAGTTGCCAGGGAGCTCTTAAGTTATCCTGACAACACTGCAGCAAACAAATACTTGACTATGATTAGACAGAATCTGCGCCTAGTCATAGGCATTCTGACTGGTCATTGCCAAGTACGAAAGCATCTCCATATTATGGAGCTGTCAGAATCCGCACTCTGCAGAGGCTAACACCATCCGATATAAGAGAAGCACCTCTCGGCGACGTTATCAACTACATTAAATCTGGCTTACCAGCTAGGAGGTGCCTATCTACTTAGGAGGGTGCACAAGGGGCCTATTGAGGCCTGGGTGCCGTGGGTTAGCCCACCCTTCACACGTTACAGGCGTTACAGATAGAGTTAATCGATGTTGTGGTATTAGCAATTGAAGACCTTGGTGCAAGAACCAGACAAGTCCATTTTTCTTAAATGTTGGGGAAATGAAAAAAAAATTTATTCGGAAATAGTCTACATAAACAAATGAATTGATTAATTTTATGTAAAACAGACTAAATGCGTTAGATTAACAAGAAAAACAAGTAACATTTTTGAAAAAAATTAGAAAATTTGGACTTGTCTGTTTTTTGCATCAAACAATTAAAAAACGAAAATTATTTGATAAAAATATTTATTATTTGTAAAAACAACCATTTTTTTTTTTTTTTTTTTAATTAAGGAAGAATCAGTTACATAGCCATCATTTTCATTAGACATTTCGGGTTGGTCATCTTCAGGTTGATCTTCTGTGGGCAAATCTCCAAAAACAGTTTTATAATATGCCTGATAAGCGGCTGAGACATATTTTTGCACTAAACTCTTGCAATCCTTAATTTTTTTTATCATTTATTATTAAGATATTTTTGTAGGCTGTTTCTTTTGGTAGTGACAACTAACTTTGTGGGACTTCTATACACAGTTAAAAAAAATTTGTCAACTTATGATTTACCCTGTACATTTTAAATCCCAGATAGAAAACAATATCACACAGAAATTTATTTATTAGTTTATAAAATCTTCATTATATTGTGTATTTTTAATAAACTCCTCAAGTTTTCATTTTAAAACACTTGATTCAATGTCCAGATAAAGGAAGTTCATTGAATGTTTTGAAACCTTTTAGTACTCGTAGGAACCTCACTGCAAATTTCGGCCGTCATCTGATAAAGAAATGAAATATGCTCCAAAGACATGTAACGAGATTGTACTTTACCAAACGGCACCTGTGCCAATCACTATCCTGAGCAAAGAGATTAAAATAATTTATTTCATATTCAAAACATATCACAAGACATGATTGCCCTGAAAATTACAATCGGGGTATATTTCATTTTGTTATCAGATGACGGCCAAAATTTGCAGTGGGCTCTTAGGCTATTTAAAGAATAAAGAATTTATCATACTTTGATATATAGTTCTTGCAATGTTGATGTTATTTGTACCTCTTGTTTACTAAGTATAGATATTGTTGAACGTAATATTGCTGAAAGTATTATAGTGCCATTATATTTTAAATACATACTAAAATCATTGTATAATAAATAGTACATTATTTTTCTACTGGTTACCAATTGAGAGTAATTATTATTCTCATTCCACGATTAAGAAGTACCTATTTGAAGCATGTTCAATTTATTTAAATTTAATAATTATAAAATACTTGATTATTGAATTGTATACAGGGATTTTGGTCTCAGTTGATAAATTTGTAAGTATTTGATATTAGAATCATCTTCGATGTGTTCATTATTAATGTTCAAATTTATGTTTTTAACATCTATAAAACTATTTAAATTGCGTTGTAAAAACCATTGCTTTTGTTTTTCTTACATTTAATTTTAATTTATTTCATTCAAGTACTTATTCCTAGATGATATAGAAGCATTCATTTTCTCTATGGCCTTATCAAAATTCGCATCACTACAGGCTATTATAATATTGTCAGCAAAAATATTATTAAATTTATAATCAACCGAAAGTTCAATATCATTCAAGTATGAAATAAAAAGAAGAGGACCCAATACGCTACCTTGAGGAATCTCCATATCATTATTTATTTCACACAATGTTAAACCCGAAATGGTATATATTAATGTTTGATTACTTTTTAGAAACGTTCTCCAGAAGGCCAAAGAAATGGGTCTTCGATCCATAGCGATTCCCGTGATAAATTCTGTTAAAAGAAATTACCCACCTGACGAAGGAGCTCATATTGCACTACGTAAGTTTTAAAATATTCTAAAACATTATTTCCGACCTTTACAGTTAATTAATACGTAATTACAACAATTGAATCCAAATTTATATGCGATTGTTTATTTTAAAAATAGTTTATATTAATTTATACTTAAGCATTATTATAATTCACACTTCTAATTTATTTACCTTTACTCGACAAGATTTATTTTATCACTTAACTTCGTACGGCAAAAGAATTCACTTGTATACAAATAATCCAATTCTGACTAGAATAATCTCGATGCGTTCGTGAAATCCTTCCTCCACGCGTCTGGCTGCGAACAAAGAAACATTCTAGTTTCTAGTCGATTCTCCTTTGCCAGCGTTAGATGTAGCGGCAGCGGTAAAGGTCAACAAAAAACAGGGTCGGTCTCAGGTACGGTCGCACGACGCTATAAACATAATTTTACTATTGGGACTATCGGATGCGCTGTAATTATCCAGTAAAAAATAGTAATTTATGCAGCAAGTACATAAAGTGGTGCCGTGAGGCAAGTGCGGCAATTCCATGAGTGAAAAAAGACACTGTATGCATAATATCTTGCAAACAATATTTTTTCACGGCTCTATACAAATAATAAAATCATAATAGTAATTTGGAATATTTTAATTAATTACAACTAATAATGAATGCATAATGACTAAATTAGAAATTATACACAATAATATTGTTACGCAGCACCCTGCAGTAGCCTGCGGCTATTATAGGAAACGTACACATAGAAAAAGAAGTGGAATGTTACTCATCGCCCTACAGGGTGCTGCGGTCGTCATAAGTAAAAGTACATGTAAAAGAAGATAAAATTGTCCAGAAATGTCTGGAAATGTCATTACTCGTCAAGAATATTCTAGACGACAGTTCGAGAAGGGTCAAGCAAGCTATACAGGGTGTCATTGAAATAGTGTAAAAAAATTCGGGAGGTGATAGTACTCCTAAAACTAGTAAAAAAAGTTTCTATAACTATGGGTCGTTAAATACATATTAAGGGATTTAGGGGCGTCAAAAGGGCAAACTAGGAAAGTGTTTTTTTTGGAATTGTAAGCTTAAAAAACACGATAAAACTTCGAAAAAAATCCCTGTTGACATAAAATTTACTGCTGAATCCAATGGCAATATCGAAAAATTACTTATTTAATCAGAAAGGGTAGTTCTTGCAAGGGTAAGGGGTCGATTTATGATTAACTTTTTAGGGGTTGTTTTTTTTACAACGTGAGTCTATTTTTTAAAAACAACTACCTTTTTTTCATAAAAAAGTTACTCTTATTGCAAGTCGCTTAAAGCAACAGTTTTCGAGAAAATTGAAGGCAAAGAGTTTGGTAAACCTGTAGTTGAAAAACGAAAAGTAAAATTACTTATTTTTTGATGGGTATCTCACAGATTAATAAACATTAATTTATGAAAATTGTGACGTGTTAAACTAATCAACCTCCCAAAAAACTCATAAAGAAAAAAAATATTTTCAAGTAATATCGAAGAAATTTTATTATGAAAATTTATTTTTTGTCTGTGGGTCAATTTTTTTCTCTCAACTTTACAATCGGAAGGTAAGTGGCAACCCAAACCCCAGAAGAAATATTGTTGGCACGCCACTGTCAATGAATACTTTTTGTAAATAGAATAATCAAATTAGGACAGAACAATAGCTATGTACATGGCCTTATCACAATTTTTTTATTTTAATTTAGCAAAAAGAAATTGTAAATAATTTTGCCTAAAATTATTCTCGTTTTTAAGTATTTCTGTCAGTTTCTTGTTGTTGAAGTGTACGTGAGCGTAATATACCAAAAATTATTAGACTAAAAACAGTTGAGAATTGGGAACATTATAGAGAATTAAGAAACTATGCAAAAGCTTCGCTACGCAGAGAAAAAGCTGCATATTTGCATTCTCTGTCAAAGCAAAAAAATACATCTACCTTTTATAAAGCTTTAAAAAATTTCAAAATACAATATACTAAACCTTCCAACATTCCAACACATTTGTCTGATCCCGATGATATAAATAGTCATTTTATATCAGTTTTTCAAAATGACGAAACTGCATGCTCAAGCAATATTATCAATATTATCAACATAACAAACATAATTCAGGAAACACTTTTTCTTTTAGAATGACAGATACATCAACCATTTTAAAAATAATTCAAAAAATCAAAAGCAATGCTAAAGGAGCAGATGGTATTACTTTACAAATGCTTAAACTATGTTTTCCAGTTATAGGTGACTACATCACTCATACTATTAACTGTTGTCTTGAGATAGGATTCTTTCCTAATTCTTGGAAAGAAGCTTTAGTGTCGTCACTTTCTAAAGTATCCAATCCTGAATCATGCAATGATCTACGTCCTATCAGCTTATTATGTATACTTTCAAAAATATTAGAAAAAGTTGTCTATCTTCAGTTAAATGATTACGTAAACAGTTCCAAATTGATAGTTGGTGATCAATCCGGATTCAGAAGTGGTCATAGTACAGTAACAGCCCTAACCAGAGTTTGTGATGACATTATCGGTTCATTTGATAAAAATATGTCAACTGTATTAGTTCTTTTAGATTTTAGTAAAGCTTTTGATACGATTAATCACAAACTTCTTATATCTAAATGCAAATATCTTGGATTTGATAATATGGCTCTTAATTTCTTCAAATGCTACCTTACAGACCGAAAACAGAGAGTCGTTATTGGTGGTAAATGTTCTAAATTAAAATCTATTTGCTCTGGCGTCCCACAGGGCTCTGTGCTAGGACCCCTTCTCTTCCTATTATACACGTTTGATATGACTAAATATTTACAATTTTGCAAAAAACAGTTATTTGCAGACGACACTCAATTATATTTTCATTTTAATCCTTCCGAATATGAAATAGCTAATGTCCGCATAAATCAAGATTTGCATAAAATAAGCGAATATGTGAAAGGGCATGGTTTTAAATTAAATGCTAAAAAATCAAAATCTTTGTTGTTTTCTCCAAAAATATATAAGAATATGCTTAAATCGGACATGCAGATTAGGGTAAATGGTGAACAAATAAAATTTTCTCCTTGTGAAAAGAATTTGGGTTTGTATTTAGATGAAAATTTAAAATTTGTTGAACATGTTTCTCAAGTGTCAAAAAATTGTTATTTTCGTCTAAGACTCTTATATGCAAGTAAACAATATTTAACATTTAACATGAAAAAAAACCCTATGTGAAAGCTTGGTAATCTCTAAAATAACATACTGCATCTCTGTATACTATCCTTGTCTCGACAGGGCTACTGCAAACCGTTTACAAAAAATACAAAATTCGTGTTGTCGGCTTGTTTGTAACAAAAGAAAATATAACCACATATCACCTTACATTATTTCATTAAAATGGTTGAAAATAAATTCTTTGTTCAAATTTCTTTTCTTATTAGTTTTAAGCAATTTATTAAAAGCTAATTCACCATTATATTTAAGAGAACGGATTACGTATAGGATTGACGCACATGCCTTAAATTTGCGAAATCGCCATACTATCGCCATGCCACGACATAGAACTGCCATGTTTCAACGGTCATTTAGCTATAATGTCGCTAAAGTATACAATTCACTAAATACACACTTAAAATCATATTTGAGTACTAGTTCATTTAAAATAATGTTAAAATCATATTTTCTTGGTAGCCAAGCAAATGAAAATATTTAATTCATATTCTATTTTATTTTATTTGTTTTATTTAATTCTTGTTCTTAATTTAAATTTGAATTCATCCGTAGACATTCAGCGTAATGTAGAGTAGGTTAGGTTTAAGTTAGTTTTAGGATTTGTGATATGGTTAAGTTCAATGGCCATTTGGCTAGACTACGCCATTTATACTTTGTAAATGTTGTTTTGCTGGTATAATAAAGACGTTTATTATTATTATTATGGAATACACTGTACTTGAACTGACAGATATGCATTTTATTTATGGAAGAGCGAACGGAAACGGTCTTTTAGCGTGTTTTAGCTAAACGTTTGTATATTCAAAAATATCCAAATCGCAGAGCACCCTCTCATAGGATATTTGCCAGAGTCCATCAGCGCTTGAGAGACGAAGGTTCATTTAGTAACAGGCACCATGATCGCGGCCGTAATGTTACAGTGCGTACACCAGCAATTGAAGAGCGAATTTTAAGAAGTGTAGAGGAAGATCCAGGGTTATCTGTATGGAGAATTGCAGCGCGAGAAAACGTGAGTCGCCATACTGTGTGGATGACTCTTCATATTCAACTGCTGTATCCATACCACATCCAAAGGGTACAAGCCCTTAATCCTCCAGACTATCCCGCTCGTGCCAATTTCTGTCGTTGGTTATTAAGAAAACTGGTAGAAGATCCCTTTTTTCTGTCAAACATTTTATGCACTGATGAAGCAGGATTTACCAAAAATGGGATTGTTAATTACTACAACACCCATTACTGGTCCGATCAAAATCCTCATGCTGTCATAGAAAGCCGACACCAAGTTCGATTCTGAGTAAACGTTTGGGCGGGAATTCTTGGAGATAGACTTATTGGACCATTCTTTCTACCCAATAGGTAAATTTTAAAACTGTTCAAACGTCACCAATTCCTAATTATTATTATTCTTTTAGGCTTAATGGACAAAATTACCTTCATTTTTTGGTAAACTTAAAACTTAAAAGCTTTGGTTTACTCAGTGCCGATTAATACTGAAGAGAAACTACGACAACAGATAATTGACTGCTCCAATCAAATTCGTACAACGCCAAGGATTTTCGATAGGGTACGCAGATCCTGGAGGAGAAGAGCAGGTGTCTGTATTGAAATGAATGGTGGCCACATTAAACATTTACTTTAAATAAAAGAGTCAGACTGATATGATAAAAAAATACGGTACTTTCCATAATAGTAATAAAATATTTTTCACTTTAATTTCTCACTCTTTTATTATTTAAAATAATTTCGGCGCTTCTCTTGTTTAACAGGGCGATTTGGTAATTCTAAATTGAAATAACCACGCCATAATTTTCATAAATTTATGTTGATTAACCTGTGAGCAACCCATCAAAAAATAAATACAAACAAATACGGGTTCAGTAAAATGTTTGCCTTCAATTTTCTCGAAAACCATTGCTTTAAGCGACTTGCAATAAGAGTACCTTTTTTATGGAAAAAAGGTAGTAGTTTTTAAAAAATAGACTTATGTAAAAAAATTAACCCCTAAAAAGTTACTCATAAATCGACCCCTTACCCTTGCAAGAACTACCCTTTCTGATTAAATATGTAATTTTTCGATATTACCATTGGATTCAGCAGTAAATTTTATGTCAGCAGTGATTTTTTTTGAAGTTTTATCGTATTTTTTAAGCTTACAATTTCAAAAAAACCACTTTCCAAGTTTGTCCTTTTGACTCCCCTAAATCCCTTAATATGCATTTAACGTCCCGAATTTTTTTACACTATTTCAATGACACCCTTTATAAGGATGATATTGACATCAGTGTTCAGTTTTATGATAGACGTTACATGTTAATTTTATCAGTTGTATCGTTATTGTAAAAGTTGAATTAAAATAAATTTAGACACCAAAAACCTGCGTAACAATATTAAGAAAAATCAACAACTAAGTTATGTATTTTAGTTTCATTTCGCAATGTAAATACTAAAAACGTAATTGTTTGGTTGACTAATGTGAATTTGTGGCCACATTTTTGCCTTTTCTATGATTTCTTCGGAAGTACATATTTCAAATTCGGAATCTTCACTATCCATAATAATAACCAGAATAAAGATATATAATGTTTACCATTCTATATTATACTCTTCACAGTTGAATTTGATAACATTCTAGAAGCCGTTAAAAGATGGAATGTATTCACCTCTAATAAAGTTTTGTTATTAGGAGAACAATCTAGAAGATAGGAAAACTCACACAATCTTCAATTTCTTGGCTGTACTAAATTTTAAACAATACAATACATCTTATGATAAATTGTTAGACCTAGTAGTAAGCAACATAAACTGTTATGTAACTCGTGACTATATATACCATTGGTAAATGAGGATGCCTATCATCCATCTCTCTCAATTGAACTTTATTTCGGATTCTCTACAAATCAAAATAATTTTACAACTTTAAAAAAGCAAACTTTCTGTCTTTATATAATGAAGCTTTTACACACTAATTTAAATTTTTTTGAAAATATTACTGAGATTAATGTTGGCATAGAAGCCTTCTATAATAAGTTTTATGAAATCCTTAATCAACGTTTTCTAATTTTTAAACATTTCACACAAATATCCAATCTGGTATACTAGTTAAATAATTTGCAATTTAACTATGATCCTAATATCCTATTAAATATTAGTAGTGAAGGAATAACGGAAAACGAAATCCTAGATGCTGGTAAAAATTAAAAAAAATCACCTCAGGTTCAGACAAAATACCTTATTTTCTCTTAGAAGGTATATCCACTACAAACTCTTTTTAATCTAGTCATAAACACTTTAGTTTTTCCAGATATTTGGAAAGTAGGTAAAATCTGCTCCATATATAAATCTCAAGATCGCACTGCTATAAACAATTATTATTACAGGCCAATATCCATTCTTAATAACGCTGCAAAACTTTTAAAGGTCATCTTGTAAAACCTAATGTATCTATCTGCTAAGAATGTTATATCTGTATATCAACATGGATTCATGATTTTTCGTTCAACTATTAGTAATCTGGCAGTTTTTAGTCAATATCTCTGTGAATAATTAGGTAGTAGAGGACAGGTTGATGCAGTGTATACCGATTTATCTAAGGCCTTCGATAAAATCTGTCACAAAATAATTCTGCTAAAGCTTTCTACTTTAGGTTTTGATATCACGTATGTACATCTTCTTAAATTATATCTAATTAAGCCCAAACAATGTTATAATGGATTTAATTATAATTACTTTACTTCAACTAGTGAAGTTCCTCAAGGGTTCAATTTAGGGCCATTATTGTTCTTAATATTTATTAACGACTTATATCTCGCTAGAATGCAATAGGTTAATGTTTGCAGATGACTTAAAATAATATACCAGTATCTCTAGTATAGCAGATTGTTTAACATTGCAAAATCAAATTAACCTATTGCAGGAATGGTGTCACAGAAATCGCCTCTTTTTAGATATTTATAAATGTAAAATTGTAACTTTGCCGCAAACATAATTGTCTGAATTTTCCTTATTCCATTGATATTATTAATTTGGAAAGAACTGACACTATCAAAGACTTAGGTATTTACTTTGTTTATCAAGTTACTTTTAACTGTCACATTAACTCTATTGTGAACTCAGCGTACCATACATATAGTTTTATAATCCGGAATTGTAAGAATTTCAATAGTCTCTCGGTAATAACTTCTTTATTATATTTTAGCTTAGTTTGATCAAAATTAGAATATTCATCAATAATATGGCATCCTATACAGGGTGATTTTAAAGTACTGTCATTCCTTTTAGTAGGGATTTAATTAGACATACCTAGGTCTAAAAATATTTAAAAAATACGTTTGGCACTCTGGGACTGCCGCGGTAAAGCTATTGCATAGCATTTTTATCAACTTATGCAATTATAATTATTTTTTTATTTTATTTATGCAGTATTTTTTTTTCTTTTATATTAATTCAAGTTTTTTCTTTGATATTAAATTCAAGTTACACTTTTTGAGCGTGGTGACCGATAAGAAAACAATTTTTTTTTCTTTTATTGAATAAATGAGAAGTTAATATTGTTTAAAATATTTTTATTATCTTACAATACATGTAGGTTATTCAAGAATTTTTATCATTGAAACTATAGGTTTATGGTAACTGAAATAAGAAACATAAGTTTGAGACTTGATATCCTCTAAATATCTGGAAAATACCGCGTCAATGGTGGTCCCATATTTAGTTGTGGGTCCTTGTGGATCATTATTCATTTTCAAATTAAATTTTTCCGAAATTGTGTCTAAAAGAGATAGAATCAGTTATGAGCAGTTAACAGCTGGTTTACACGCATACGTCTAGTCGCACGCACACAAACACCGTGCTGAAGTCTGCCGAACTGAAACGACGTTAGACGATTCACGGCTTTTAACGCCGCACCGCTGTGCCGGCCGGAGTGGGGGGTGGTAGGTTTATTTTCGTTACGGAATTTCTTTTTCGATTTTTTGATTTTACGATTTTTCGATTTTTTGAGGGATTAGGTTTATTTTCGTTACGGAA
This sequence comes from Psylliodes chrysocephalus, assembly GCA_927349885.1. Taxonomy (NCBI): domain Eukaryota; kingdom Metazoa; phylum Arthropoda; class Insecta; order Coleoptera; family Chrysomelidae; genus Psylliodes; species Psylliodes chrysocephalus. Next base: position 55,117,577 of record OV651816.1, read on the forward strand.
TTTCTTGATTCGGTCCCCACGCTCAAAGCCCGCGAGAAAAGCTATGAAATAGCTTAAAAATATTCATAAAAAATATTTACATTTCCTCAAAACTTCTTAAACCAACTTAACAAAATACAGTCCTGACACATGCAAGCACTTAGTGTAGCCGGGCGGCGCGGGTTGATGATATAAAAACATATGATTAAAAATGTTTTTTCTTTGTAAATGTAAAAAAAATGATGTACAGCATGTAATGCAATGTAGACAACCATTTTTTTTATCCTGTGTTCGGTCAGTTTTTTTCTGGATGTTTACATTGTATTGTATAGCTTTTTAACAATTTTGTATTTGTATTTATATTTTAATGTTTTCTTGTCTTTCCCACCCAGTAAATGGTGATTACTGTTGGGTGGTGTAACAAATAAATAAATAAATAAATATAGTTCATTTAGGTGGGTCCCATGGGCATCGTTACACAATTCTATAGGGGGGGGGGGCAAAATTTTGAAAAAATTTTATAATGTTTATTTGTTGGAAAACAAAGGAAATGAAAAATAAAAGAAAATTTTCTTATGATGGATTTAATTTTTCTGTGACGTCATGGCTTACTTACAGCTTTTCCAGAAATAACAGAAAATCGCAATTTATTTTTTATTTTTAAATGAAAACCATTTTTTTATTGAAAATTTGAATTTCTTGGACATTTTTGGGGCGTGTATTGAAAATTTTCTGTTACATATTAAAATCATGTATTTTTCCAATATGATGGTAATTTTGACAGCTGACAAAAAATTTTCAACACATGATTCTTTTCCATAAATGTTCCCGAAATTCAAATTTTCAATTAAAAAAGGGGGTTTCTATTTAAAAATTAAAAATAAATTGATATTTTCTGTTATTTCCGAAAAACCAGAAGTAATCCATGACGTCACACACCAATTGAATCCAGTATATGACAGTATTTGTTCTAAGCTTTTAACCAAAAAAGTTTTTATTCCAATATCTCAATTAACAACGAAGATAAAAGCGGATGGAATTATTAAACGGTTTGCTAATAATAAAAATGCTTAGATACGCCACTGGTATACGGTAAATGGGTCTCAATGGAAATGTTGAAGCTTACAAAGATTTTATAAAGATCGTACATTACTATATTTTTTTCCATAAACGAATTAATAATGACATGTTTAGAAAAAATATTATCCAATATGGCTTCCATTTTGACAGCTGACAGAAAATTTTTAATACATTATTATTATACAAAAATTATTAAATTTACAATAAAAGAGAGGGTTTCCATTTAACAATAAAAAAATTTCGATTTTCGTTATTTCCGGAAAAACCGGAAGTAAGCCAGGACGTCACAGAATAATTGAATCAATCATAAGAAAGTGTTTGTTCTAGTATTTCAAACAGAACTGTGAAGATAAGGGGAGTGGAACTTTAGTAGTAACCCTAACAATGTCACTGACCCATTTGACAGAACTGATACTTAAGTTATCATAACAAGTCTCTAATAAATAAAATAACCAAACAAAAAAGACAAAAACTAAAATTAAAAAAAAAACAAGAAACTTGAAGCACATTTTTAAAAAATAAACAGAAGGTGTGATATAAAAGAAAAATATGAACATAATATTAAAAATAAAAATTTATAAAAAACAAAAACATAAAAAAACTCACTCAAATATGTCAATGAATACAAAAAAAAAAACACTAGGAAAAGGCAAATCTCTACTAAAAACATCGATAACGCAAAACATAATTTATTTTTCAGTCAGCCTATTTTCATTCATTATTTACTCTGTGCGTGACAGCAACGCCAATTATTTTATGAACTAAAGGACGATATTTGCGTATACTGACAATACAATTTTTAATAGAGTTCGTAATTAAGAAATATATATGTTAATTTTAATTTTAAAACAAGTGAAAAAATTATTATATATTTTTATTACTTTAGCTAAAAAAAGTCAATAAAAATCAATAATAAAACATATGCAGGCATTTACATTTTCTCGTAAATAGAGATCTTGCCTAAGTATAATAAGTTGTCTTTGAAGAATAGGTTAAATAATGTCAAAATAAAAATATTACCATTATACAATAACGTAGAATTAAAACGTAATAACAAAAATAATTGGTATATTTGCGATTGTAATTTATATTTTATTCATTTTTAGTTCGAAAGAACCCAAGACATTAATGAATAAAACTGGTTTCCTATAAATAAGTCACAAGATTGCATGTCAGTCATATACAATAAGGCAGAAATCTAATCATTTACTTAAGATTTAAGAGATGTTAAAGAATATCATAAAAAAAGAATTTATTGCTTAATTATTACAAAAATAAAGGTTTTTTTGTTCTTATTATACAGCTGTCCATTTATTTCTTTTATTTAATTTCGATTTTGCTACTGAATATTCATATAATTTACAGTCTTTTTGCTAGTATAATTTGCAACATAGCAACTCCGGTTGCTCATTTTATTGTTTTTACCTATTTTTTTAATAAAAAGTAAAATGTATACGTTTATTTAATATGCCAAAATTACAAAATATTGCCCTAAAATACTCGAATTATCCGCAGCTTGCGCTTCCCCTACCATGACTTCTCACTGATCGAATAGACCGCAGCCATGTTTTAACATGCCTTAGTATTCCAAACGTTCTTTCGATTAACTCTGTCGTTTTTTGGAAGAGCCATAAATATTTTTTAAACCATTTCGTATGTCTGAATAAAATTCACAATATTTGGACGCTATATCATCAATGGAGAGCTCATTGTGTGCAGAAAGCTCTTTCGTATTCCAGTTTGGTATTCAGCTTCAAAATTGTCGATTCCAAATTGTTCCACCACTTTCATTTTGTTATCGGTAGTGGAAAAAGTATTTTTTATGTTTTTGGGATGTAACATGCTTAAGGAAAAACTAACAGTCTTCGGAAAAGCGGAACCCAGATATGCAATAAATATATTCATATTCAACCTATAATATTCTTCAACTATATTAGCCTGAATATTATTTCTATGAGATTGTTGTTCGTAATGCATATCTTATGCGTTGTTGATTAAGCCGTAAAAGCCAGGGGGGGGCAACTGCCCCCCCCCCCCCTCAAACGACGCCCATGGTGGGTCCACATTGCTCCTGTTCGTGCTCACGCTCGTCCTCGTGATCGCGCTTATGCTGTTTCTGGAACGTTGCTTTTTATGTTTCTTCTGTTTGTCAAGATCGTTTTATGCGCAAGCAAAAGCGTCCACATTGTGGTTCTGTGTTTGCGCTCTTGAGGTTCCGACATGGATGATCAATTATTATTAATGGCGCTGCCAGTGCGTTAATTATTATTATTATAAAATGGAGAAAACAGGAAAAAAGTGACAAAAAGACGGTGTTGAATGTCAAATATATTTAAAAGTAGATCGAAATACAGTGGAAGTAATCTTCTGCATGATTTGCAAACAGATGGATGTTTTTTAATAATTTTTGTCGCATAAGTGGTACCGATTTTGAAACACTAATTAATTTAGTTGGCTCACATATCCTAAGAAAGAATAGCATTTTTTATTATTTAGCTTATAAAATTTATGTTGTGGATCCCACAAAACAGAATAATTTTCTTAAAGCCCAACTAGCTTCAAAATGTATTATTCAGTCCACTCCATATTGCTCTGCGCCTTGCTCGTACTTGACTGAACTTGAAAGCGAACAGTAAAAACAAAAAAATCACCAAACCGCCGTCAACTGTGCTCGCGCGTGCAATATGCATCCCTTTGATGACCGAACAGTCAAAACAGGTGTTTTGGGTGATTGCAATCACGAGGAACACTGCAAACAGCCCAAACACGACGAATATTTTTGCTTCATTCGTGCTGTTTGGTCCGTTTGTTGCGCTTGTTGTGTTCGTTCGCATCAGGGCCGACTAGAGGGGGGGCAGCCGGGACTAATTCCCGGGGCCCGGCTTCAAAAGGGGGCCCGGCAGCGGTGGTGTTTGTTGACACAAGATGGGGGACGTGCTTACTTGAAGACCTTTTTTTTAGAGAAATTCAAGTAGAAGAAGAAGATGAGAAATTTTTGCTTGAAGACCTTTTGTTATTTAATTTTTTATATTGTCGCGGGGCCCGATCTGGAGTATTGTCCTGGGGCCCGGTCTGACTCTTGGCGGCCCTGATTCGCATTGTTCGCGAGCAATGTGGACCCACCTTTTGAGTTTAGCTAGACGGGTCCGTACGCAAAACTGAAATAATTTTACTGTTTATTTAAGTATTTTTATTCCCTTGTTTTGCATTTTTTTTGGAAAAAGTATATGACGAAAAGTGATTCTCGGATTGAGTTTTATATGTTGTTAAAAGGAATTACAATACTTTGAAATCACCCTGTATACATTCATTATTCAGAAATTATTGAGAAAGTTCTAAAGAAATACTTAAAATTCTTGAGTTTTATAGTAAATGGATTTTATCCTCCAAGAGGTAGGTTGTAACTACCTAGATTTACTACACCAAATAGATTTTGTATCATTAGAAACACGTAGAAATCAGGCATCTGTTTTGTTTTTGCATAAATTGTTAAATGGTGAAATTGACAGCGCTTTGTTACTCTCTCAAATAAATTGTTTTATACCTAAGATAACATCTAGACATAATATTACATTTCTAAGTAAAAGAGCTCAAACCAATTTGTTGTCAAAAGCAGTTTGTGATATTTTCTTTTGTAATGTATGGTGAACTAAAAAACAAACCAAGAGCTTATCTTTGAATTCATATTAATTTTTTAATATTTTCTACTTTACTTTTCTAATTTTTTTACTTTTATTATAATTTTTTATTATCTTATGTATTTCCTTAGTTAATTTTATATTCTTAAATTTACCTTGTAATGTAAATGGGAACCTGTTGGGCAATAAATGCTTTTATTAATATTTATTATTAACAGACCCCCTTAACTCCCATTTTCAATCAGATTTTTTTCAGATCCAATAGGCTTCATCTTACTTAGGATTTTTTTTTCAATATTTCAACCCCCTTGTCTCCTGATTTCTATTTATTTATTTATTTATTTATTTATTTATTTATTTATTTATTTATTTATTTATTTATTTATTTATTTATTTATTTATTTATTTATTTATTTATTTATTTATTTATTTATTTATTCATTCCCTTTTAGAGCTTGATTTTTGGCAAACAAAGTTGATATTATTGTTGTTCGTTTTTGAGTTAGAATTTTATTAAATTTTTCAGCCCCCTTAACCCCTCATTTTCATTCAAATATTTTTCACAATCAATAGCTTCTTCTCCTTACAGAGCTTGATTTTTACTGTCATGTTGATATCGCTTTTCATTTTGAATTTATGATTTTTTGATTGAAATTTTTGTCTGACAATTTTTATGGTTATTCGTATACTTTTACTTCAAGCAAAATACGAAGTTTCAACCAACATGCAAGAATGAAAATTTCGACTGTTATTGTAGGATTTTCGTGTGATCGTATACCCCTTTCTACCAAATCAAAACGTTTGAGATGGCAACTCATTACTATAACCTTTCGGCAAAAAATTTAACCTTCTTCGAATAATGACGCGAAATGTTCACTGGCTCATCGACTAGTACTTGTGGACGTCAATACATTTAAAAATGCGAATCAATTTAATTTTATATCTTTATTTTTTACTATTTTATTACTATTCTTAATCACCTGTTGATATCTATTTTTACATTTTCATTTGATGTGTTGTTCGTGTTTGTTTTTTCACAAGCGTGTCGTGTTTGTGAAAATTTTATGCATTGTGTGAATTTTAATTAATTTACGAGTCTCTGTACGTACACTTTTATGATTATGAATGAATAATAATGCATGTTGAATTCAACATAGGATTTTAGTTGTTTATGTTGTGAAAGTGCTTTTGATATTTTTAATTTGAATTTAAATTTTAAATTGTACATATACCGGGTGTTCCAGAGGTTTCTGGACAGCTACTAAGGTCGATTATGTTTGCAATAACAATATGACTGTATCACTAACGATGTTATAATTTCTTATACTTTAGTTGATTAATAATCGATAATCATGCATCATGTACTTGACTAATAGCTGACAACCATACTTGGTACATTTGGATAGTGTTTGCATCAAATAATCAACATTTTTTCTACAATGAAGTTACCTCGTCTCAGGATCACCAAAACAATGAGATTTTTGGTTAATCCTCCAACCTTTTTTTCTGACGTAAATTTTCAAAATATTTTCTCCAATCTACTTCGTTATGGCTTGATTCTTTACTCTATAATACCATCCATTTCCCATTTCAGTTAACTCTATAAAGAACTTTTTTTTTTTAGTTTAATATGGACTTTTTCTTTTCATGTTTGTTTACATTTTCTAGGACATTTTATTTTCCTAATACCCTGCTATAGGAGTTATCCTCCTTTTCAGGGTGGTTTCCTGAGGGTTGGGAAACGTATGAGGATGGGGGTGTTGGAAATGTTTTCGAAGACTTCTCCGCTGGAAAAACGTAGTATACGTCTCTCGAGTGTGGTGAATTTGTGGGCCAGATATGTGGGAAGTACGCCGTAGGGTACAGCTCTGTACTCGGCAACGGGGCGGATTAAAGAATTAAATGTGTGAATTAGGGTGTTTGTATTGCAACGCCCCATTCGTTCGAACAAAGCCTCAAGGAGACTGGCTCGTTTTCGCATCTTATCAAGAGAGCGTTGGACATCAGAGGACCAGTTGAGTGTTCGAGATAATCATACTCCCAAATAGTCAACTTCAGTCTGTTGAGGGAGCCAGGAGATTTAAATTGACGTGTTGGGGGGTTTTGGGAAGTTCTTTGAGAATTTGGATGTTTAAAGACGGTAAATTGTGTTTTTTGTGGATTTAATGAGACCATCCATTTGCTACACCAGCGGGAATACTGGTTTAACAGATTTTGGGTTCATGTATTTAGTTTGGCTTCCGTAAGTAGAGCTGTATCGTCTGTGTATAGGAGGCATTTGGACAATGGGTGGTTTGGAGGAGGGATGTCGGAGGGAGTACGGAGCCCTGTGTCTGACAGGGCGTTGCCAACTTTGACGGTGATTTTTCTGTCGGTGATGTAGGAGTGTATGAGTTTGGAGATTCTAGGAGGGATACCTATATTCATTAGCTTTTTGACTAGTCCTTCGTGCCAGACTTGGTCGAAGGCTTTTTGAACGTCTAAGAGAACGGCTGATGAAATTTGTTAGGAATTTACTGCAGCGACCGTAGTAATATGAAAGGAGAGGCGATTGCGTCCTGTGTAGAGTGGTGAGGTCTGAAACCATGTTGGGATTGAGGGATGATGTTTCTTTCTTCACAAAATTCCCAGATTCTTTTTGAGCAAAGCTCGAGGAGTTTCCCTAGGACTGATATGAGAGAGATGGGCCTGTATGAATTTACGGATTTGGGGTCCTTGCCTGGTTTGGGGATCAAAATGGTGTTAGCGGATTTCCAGGCAAGTGGAAAATAGGAGAGGGAGAGACAGGAGTTTAGGAGAAGGGTAAGAATAGGAAAGATGGTTTCAGGAAGATTGTTTAGCATTCTTCTATGTATGGAATCAGGCCTGGAGGCCGTGTTTTTGCCTGCTTGGCAGGCATATTGAATGTCTTGGAGGGTGAATGGGGTAGTGAGGGGGTTTTCGACATCGAAAAGTGAAACTGGGGCGGCAGGTGTCTGAATGACGTTTTGTTCGGTCTCGTATTTGAATTGGTCGTCAAAACGGGGGATGTCAGAGGTTCTGAAAGTGGCTTCAAGGTGGATTTTGTGGGCTAGGGCTTTTCCGTCGGGGGTTGTGTGGATTTCTCTGTCTCTTGATTATGGAACACAAACATACATTAAAATGGGTTATTCTTATATAGAATCGATAAATAATAGCATTTCTGTTTTTATTTCGTTTATTATATTTTTATAAACAATTTGTTAATTTCAATAAAACTATATGAAGTCAATTTTATTACGAGTATTAAAGCGACAAAATTAAAAGAATAGGTGGTCCTGATGTTAGCGTTCTTGCCTTTCACACTGAAGACTCGAGTTCGATTCTCGGATGGGGAAAAATGAAATGAACTTTTTTCTTTTTTTTTTTTATTTTATTTTAAAAATTATTAAAAGTCATAAATTATTTTAAAAATAATTATTTTGTCTTAATAACCTAAAATATTTTTTTTATTTATAAATTTTCGTTAGTGGGTCATAGAAAAAATATACTGTACAACTCGAGTGGATTGTCCACATCGCACTCAGATGATTAAAATTTCGTCTTAGTGCGATATGGCCATCATATCCACTCTTGTTGCACAAATTACTATTATTACGAGTAATTAAAACTAAAATTCTAAAAGTGGTGGTGGAGGCGAGTACAGAGCTTCTGCCTTCCATGCGAAAATCCCTGAATCTAATCTTAGCTGGGAACTAATTAAACTATTTTAAAATTAGTTATTTTGTCTTAATAACCTAAAATATTTTTTAAATTTGTAGATTTTTTATTAATATACTGTACAACTGGAGTGGATTGTCCATATCCATTCTTGTTGCACTATTGTGTATTTGGATCAAATTTGGAACAAACTTAGTAGACATAATTTCGAATTGACACGTATATTTAAGCAAAATGGCCGACTTCGGATTTTACTGGGAATGCCATTACCTTTTATTTGGAATCTACTGTTCAAGTTACACATATGACAGTGTTACCGAATTTTCATTTCTACCAAACAATTATTCGAGGCTATTAGACCATTTTTTTGTGTCATCGGCATCAGCTGCTTGAGTTATTAGCCTGTTAATTAGAACCCAACAGTGAAATTAAATAAAAATCCTGTCACCGGGCACCGATAGTATTCGAACCTGAAACCCTTCGATCTCATAGTCATGACTCTAACCACTGAGCCAACCCATCCACTTACTAGAACATTATTTTCCATTTCATGGCCTTCTTCCTTTGAAAGTTTGGCTACACTGTCATATTATGTAGGTGAAAAATGAGTGGGATGATGTCATCGTCTTCCACTGCAACCCAGGTGGATCTTTTGTGACTGTCATATGTAATTTGAAGCTAGATTTCTAAAAAACAAAATATACAGGGTGCTCCATTTAAAAAAATTTAACTTAATGGAATTTCCGATAAAACCGGAAGTCGGTGATTGTTTTCATCAACATTTTTCTCATCAACATTTTTCTTGTACCTACTAACTAAAACATATTTTCTCCTTCGGCTCCTTATAGTCCCTCATCTGACTGCAAAAAAATGGCATGTGTTGTTTACTGCATGTTTGTAGTTGGCTATAGGGGAGAGAAGTAAACATGTACTATGTCCCAGTGGTAGGAGCTGTCGTGAAACCTGTCAAATTTAAAATAAAATTGCTTATCGATGGATTTTTTTCGTTTTTGCTGGCAACAAAATTATGCTTTTAGATGTCAATAACAATAAAAAAAATCCTTTTAGGCGACTCTTACAATAAACGACATTTTACGTATTTATTAACGTCCCCACTTTACGGCCGCTTTAAAGTGTCACTTTTTGACCGCATTTACTTTACGACCGCTTCTTATAAACACAGGTTTATCATTCTTATTGTTAGTAATTCTGTACAAATTTTATTAATTATTAACTACTGTATGCAAGTAATGATGCCACGAGACGAGAGATTCTCGTCTCTCATCTCGTCTTGTCTCGTCTCAAACGAGTTGAGAGAGACATTTTCTCTCGAAAAAAGATTAGAGACGAGAAAGTGTCATCTCTCGACGAGAATTTCTCGCTTCTCTCGAGCTCTCTCGAATAATTTACTCTTTTCTTATTTGAAATTTTCAATTACTTATCGTAACTTAAAATTTAAATATATTAGATTTCGAAAAGTTAACTATAACACACCTATTCTATATAATATTTTAAATGGTAAAAAATTATACTTGTGTTATTAGAATTTTATAAATAGTGATATATGAAGACGGTTTTCCACTAAACAGACAGTTGAGTTTGTTTTTTTTTGTGTTTTCTGGGACTTGAAAAACGAAAATAAAACTGAGACAAACCCAAAACTCTTGTTTCCATCAAGCGGACTACATCGTGTTTCAGTTTTGTTTGTTTTCGGTCCTTTTCCACTAGTTGTCGCGACTAAGTTAGAACATTTTTTTTTAATATTTTATTTATATTTATGTATTTTTTAGAGATTCAGGTTCAAACTGAAAGTACATATAAAAGTAGTTTAAAAGATATGTGTGACATCATAAAAACTTAAAAAGGACAGTATTTGGACTTAACTAAGTCTGTCTCTGAGACACACATATATATTCCACTAAAATATACTTATATAAATTTACCCAGCTTTTCAAAACAAATTACTTATTTATAAAAAATACGTTATTTACTTACCTATTACCAATTTGGTAAAAAATTGGACTACACAATACGACCATTTCCAGTAAACAGACTCTAGTTTCAAAACACGTCAAAACCTTTTGATGTTACCGCTTCCGAATGGGACTCGAGAAACAAAACTACAACTGTCGCAAAACACGCCAGTCTTCAAAAAGTTTGCGAAAAGTTGCAGTAACATTTTAGCTAGTACAGAGTAAATGTCAGTACTTTGGTCTTATACATACATGTTCTGGGCCTTTACTAATAAGTTACATTCTTGATAACCCTCGTATTAACTATTATTGTTTATTACTAAGAAAACGCTTCTTGTATTTATTAAAATAAATAAATTAAGAATATCAAAGGTGATCTAAAAATCTCTTAACATATTAAATGTTTAAAATGTTCTTTCATAACTTTTTGGCAATAAAAAAGCTTATTAAAAAATTCTCTTATTATCTAACATTTCAAGGATTAGTGCGGCACACGAGGATTATCAAGAATGTAATTTTTGTAGAAACAAAAAAAATAAAACTCCTTAGACGTAAATATAATGAAAATATCTTTTAAATGTGATATCACATGACTTCACTTTCCATTAGAAAATTTAAAGATAGTAACGCCCTCTATCTTACGTCGCAAGTAAAGTGCATCTCATTATATCAACAATATCATATTTCTCTAATTTCACCTCGTTTTTGTTTTATGTCTCTTATCTTCTTCCATTTTGAAAACATGCTACAAAATGTTTTCATTTGACATCACAGGAGTGCATCAGAAAAATTCTAATTTCCAATTTAACCTCTTCCCCTCTCCCTCTTCAAATTACTTCCAAGACAATGTATTTTCGTTTTTAGTTAACGCCTAATCTGGGCCACATATTACTTCAAATTTCAATTGTAAAACGACTGTGACAGACAGAGAGACATAAGTGTTTCTTATTGCCAATTTGGGTACTAATGCGCAAATTACTTGAAAAATTCTTTGTTTTTGTCTTACAAATTTTACAGTTTTTTTCAGGTTTCATCTTTTCCAAATCGATACCTTTTTGCCAGACTACCGTAAGGGCCATTTGAACAAATGTCGCTTACGTTACTCTGGCAAAAAGGTATCGAAATTTAAATTTGACATTGTTTTTATCACGAGAGAAACGAAACGAGACGAGACAAGACGAGAGAAAGGCTCTTTCGAGCGAGAAAAGCGCCTTCTCGTCGAGACGAAAGAACAGTTTATCTCTCGCCCGACGAGACGAGAGAGGCCTCTCTCTCGTCTCGTTTCGTTGCATCTCTACATGCAGGGCCAATACTCTTATTTGAGAGTCGTACAAACATTTTGAGAGCAATTAAACCACTTTTCGACTTTTAGTTCCGATTTTACTTCTATTTCAAAAAACAGGTCACTGATCACCAGTTTGCAACCCCTTCGTCGACGCAAAAAATGCTTGCAAAACCATCTTAGATTCAGAAACAACAGAATTTCGTTGAAAAATACAAATATCCAGTCACGTGGCGGAAATCCCTACACCGAAAGTTTTTCAAAGGGATTTTTTTATTGTTATAGACGTTTAGAAGCATATTATTTATCTGCCAGCAAAAACAAAAATTTATCGATAAGCAACTTTACTTTGAATTTGACAGGTTACAGGACATCTTCCACCACCGAGATTATATAATACATGTAGTTCATCTCCCATCCCCTGTACCCAACTACAAATAGCAAGCAAAAAGCACAGGCCACTTTTGCAGTCAGATGAGGCACTATTACGAAAATACATCTTCGTGATGCAAGATACTTCTTGACTTGACTTGTTTCTAGTGAGTTGGTGTATATTTTCCCATATTATCCGCCTCGTACCTATAATATTTTACCAGCTCAAAATTATTAATAATAAAATGAAAGGATGCTCATTAAAATCTAAGTGCATTCACTTTTATTGAATTAAAAACAAAATAAAATTATAAAAACGGTGTAAAATTTAAAACAACCTACGTCTACTTGTCTGGTGTTAGTTGTTAAATATTGAACTAATAGATTTTTGTTGCTTCTAATACAAAATTGTTTATTTATTTTTTTCCACTTAACATATTTTAACGTTTTTTCATCATTAATATTTAAAGTTTAATCAACAAATTTTTCATGCTTTTTAATTGACAATTTAACACACGGAACAGGTTCGTGTCGGTTTTTGTATATTATTTTTAACATATTCGAAGAATCCAGGTGTACGTCCTACGTTATTTGTTCAGTGCTTGCGGTATAATAGGTCCAAGAGGTCTCAGTGTTCTGGACTGTGTTCTGTATTTAAACATACCTGCTGTTATAACAACCAATAAAGATCAAGATGCACCAACATATTCAGTTCTCTTCACAAACAAAGCCGTGTTTAACAATCTTTCTAAAGCGCCTGTGCGAATCATTCAAAAATTATATGTATACGAGTAGATGATTAATATTTTTCTTTGCACATAAATATTTTCTCACTACTTACTGTAACTTTCACGGCTCGGCTATTTGATCAGAAACGAAGTTCCATTAGAAATTTCATTTTTAACGACTTACCATCATACCAACGACATTGTGCTCGAAGCGATTCTTTATTATTGTAAACAACCGCTCTTGTAGTTTCTTTTATTGTCATTGAACGTACAACGTGCACATTTAAAAAGATCATTGTAGTGATTCATACAAGCGGTCGATAAGCGAAAAACCAATGCGTAAATATTGTTATCAGATAACGACAAATACTTCAACTCGCCTCGTTAGTTTAGTGGGTAACACTAATGGCTGTAACGATTTTTGATATATTATTATCAGTGAGTGGTGCTTAGACATTGTGTATGTGTAGTACCGTGCGCTTACTGGACCGTTTTGCATGACTGTGAAATCATCTAATCGGTATGTGTTTTACATAGGTACATTGTTATATTGTTAATAATATGTTCAGTATTTTTTATGAATTGTGAGTGAAAGGACAGGTAATTTTACATAAAAAGAGAAGAACACACAAATAAAATCGAAATTCTAAAAATAAAATAGGTTATTTGTGTACCAAAGTTTAATTTGTATATCGAAACCCGTATGCCTGATGTTTGCAAACTACGTTCTGGACCTGTAAAATATACTTACAAGCCAAGGTGTATACGAAGTTTTTGGTACTACTAGCAACAACTTGAAAAAAAATCTGATGTGTCCAACACATGACTTTCCTATCTAGTTATTATAGGCTTTTTCCGGTTATTTTGTACAACCTATTGAAGCACCTCTATAAATGTCTAGAAGATAAACTAAACATATACATTTTCCACATGCATCTACCTATAGATTTATAGATATTCATTGAAAACGAAAATACTGAAAAATTTAAATTTAGCACTTTTTCTACAATTTTTTCATTACGGTTCATTTTATAAAAATCATGTATAAACAAAAATTATAGAAATCGATATCGCAAACAACTTTTAGTTCAACAATTTTCATAAAATTCAGAATTTTGCATATTTTGTCAAATTTCTCGAATACGAACCATTTCAGGAAATTTTGACATAAAGCAAAAATTATAGATAATAATATTAGAAGTAACTTTCATTTAAACAGTTTTCTTCTCCAAACATAAATAACAAATATATTCCATAAAATATAAAAACGGCTTCCAATAAAGTACCCCCCCCCCAGATGTTCCGACTTTGTTCAAAATCTAATCATTTCACGTCAGGTCGAAATAAAATTTAATGTTTTTTTTTCTTTACCCGTTTTTGAGTTTTCTTCAAAATTCGAAATTTACACATTTTCTCAAATATCTCGAATACATTCCATTTTAGAGAAATTATGTGTGGAATAAAAATTATAAAGAATTATATTACAAACAACTTTAATTTGAACAATTTTTATAAAAATTATTTTTTTTTACATTTTGTCAAATTTCTCGAATACGGGCCATTTTAGGAAAATTTTGTATGGAACAAAAATTATAGATAATAATATTAGAAGTAACGTTTATTTGAAAAATGTTCTTCTCCAAACGTAAATAACAGATATATTTCATGAAATATAAAAATGACCACCTATAAAGTACCCCCCCCCCCCCCAGATGTTCCGACTCCGCCCAAAATCTAATCTGTTCATTGGACGCTGGAATAAAGCTTCAGTTTAAAATTTGGTGTTTTTCTATGTATTGGTTCATGAGTTATGGTGAATACAGACACACACACACACACACACAGACATCATCGCCAAATTAGTCAAAACGGATTCAGGGGACCTCAAAACGTAAAAATCCGTCGAAAACTCGAGGTCGAAAAAATCATGATTCCTTTACTTTCCTTATATCTGTATACAGATAGGAAAGTAAAAAATCATTTTGTTCTAATTTTGACATATAAAGTGACATTTTTTATTCGTAGCAAGTGTCAAAGTGTTCTACTTTATGTAACTGGTTACGAAAAATTCATTAAATCACCAGTTTCGAATAGAAAACAAATAAAATTAAACCTTTTATGGTTTTAAAATCATATAGGTATACATTGTTTTTGAAAGAATATATCTAAGGTAGTAAGGAAGGAAGGTTATATAAAAATAGATTTTGTTGGTGAATTTACAACCTTAGGACAGAATTATTACTCGGTTGTAAGTTCGTTAACAAAATATATATTTTTATATAGTCAATCTTCATTGCATATATAAACTTTCTAATTTATATTAACCCTTTGCAAAATAACATTAGCGGGGGCGCTGCGGCAATGCATGCCGCAAGGAAAACGTACAGATTAATTCAAAACAGCAAAATTTAATTTCTAATATAATACAAAATTCTTCGGTCGTCAAAAATACACTACTCAAAACAATTGTATCATATTTTGAAAACCCGGGATAAAATAATGAACTAGGCCCATTGTGCATCCTCCTAAGTAGATAAGCACCTTATAGCTCGTGAGCCAGCCTACAGATAACTCCTCTCCCTAATACCTCCAATATTCATACATAAATAAAATTATGTTATTGGTTACACACAGTAACACGTTTTACATAGGTAAAAACCTAACTAAAAAATATTTTTAGATTGGTCTAAGTTCCAAAATATAGACATATTTAATTAATTTAAATTATTTTTAAAAGAGATAAGATGTGTATTTTTCCATTCTTTACCTAGCTTAGTGAATCATGACACTTTAGAATCACTGAAACATTAATTCCTTTTTTAAGAACTTCATTAAATTTAATAGCATTTTTTTAGATTTCATTTATGTTTTTATTTAATATCTTATCCAACTTTCTTCACATATAAACAGAAAAGTATAGTGGATACGTTATAAATATATTATTTATATTCAATTTCAATATTATTTTGTAGTAGGTAAAGGTCACATTTATATTGTTATCCCACATAGGGTATAATAAAAAAATAAATATTTATGTTTACACTTTGTTGAATTCCTGGAAACAACTGTTACTATCAGGTACAATAAATATTTCAAACTTTATCTGTTTGTTTTTAAATGTATAACTAGAAATATCTGCAATATTTATTATCATATCAATGCAATAATATGTCCACATTGGAATAGACGACAAAGTCAATAGCATTTATGCTAACAAAACTTAGCAATTTTGTAGAACGACCAATAAATACATACAACTTACAAATTTGAACATATTTTTTCATTATAATTTTATAAATAATACCTATTAATATTTTTTTATTGAAAACAAATTAAATTTGTACCGTGAGTTTTCTTTTCTATAAAATATTTAATAAGGATATTTTGATAAACTGCGAATTTTTCCTTATATTTTTCAATATCTTATTATTTTATTTTCGACTCGAAGAAGAAATAAATAATTCTGAAACAACTCGATGAAACGTATATCCAAAAATAAAGTAATTGGGTCACAATCATCACTTATAATCCTTATTAGGTTAATTTACACAAAAAATGTTATTTAGCATATCTGCTGTACGTTTTATTTATCAAAAATGTCCTCTTTATCACTAATTTAATACTGATTACTATTATCAAGACATTATAGAAAATAGGTTACTTTTTCTCTGATTTTTATAATATAAATACAATAAAAAAAAAATAACGATGCAATAATTGCGGTATTACTAAACTTTAATTATTCATTATCCACCTGTTGTCCTAATATTGAAAGTAAATTTATTGATTAGTTAATTTTCTTAATTATTTTCAACCTAACCTGATTATTATGAGTCTAAATACACATCATCAAAATAATCTGGGAAACATACAGGGTGGGCCAACGAAAACTTTACACCCCGATTTTCCGGTTTTAAAACGAAAATCAGAAAAAAGCTCGAACCCGTCGATTTTTAATTCGAGGGGGAACAACTTGTTTGGTTTTTTCATCCGTGTAACTTTAACCCTCTAACAGGGGGAAGCACAACCCCCTGTTTTTGAATAGGGGTGAGGGGTGTTGCAATACCTTATTTTGAAGATCTCATCGTGTACTATTTGATAAAACTTCGCGTCAAAATTTTTTATTGATAACTACAACAGTGAAAGAGACAATGTGCAAAAATGTCTACTTAATGACAAACAAAAAGAATACTTACTTCTGTGATTAGTCTATTAAATGCTGGAAATGGCCACCATTCACTTCCATGCAGTAAAATAAGTTTTGTTTACCTTAAATAATTATTGTTATCAGACTGGTATTTATTTATGTGTATATTTTTTGTTTTATGTTTACTCGATTTATTTCAGTTCATCGTAAATTTTTAAGAACGTTGCCTCTACTCGATTGATATTTTTTTAGTAGAATTAAAATGGTGTAATCCGTGGGGGAAAGGGTGGAAATTATTAAATTGTTTATTAGAAATAACGACTCTGCGTGAATAATAGCTACTTTATTTACGAACGTCATCCAGAAAAAAAGTCTCCGCTGCTTACGTTTTGCAACTGGTTTCCAAATTTGATGCCACTGGATCAGTCGAAAATAAAATGAAAGTGCACGAAAGAGACGAAACGAGGGAAGTGGCTGTTTTAGGTCATGTAGCAATGAATCGGACCCTTAGTACTAGGAAATTGTCCGACGTATCTGATGTATCACGCACGACAACCAGGAGAATCCTTAAACGACATAAGTTTCATCCTAAGATACGATTGGTTCAGGAACCGAATAAGAATAATTTCGATCGCCGACTCTAGTTCTGTGAAGTGGTCAGTGAAAATATTAACAATAATCAAAATTACAAGTTCGATATGTGTTTTTCGGATGAGTGTTCATTTTATCTTAACGGCATTTGTACTCTTAAATAGGCATAACTGTCGGTATTGGTCAGATGAAAATCCAAGAGTATTTCATGAAGTACATACTCAGCATCCCCAAAAACTAAATGTTTGGGCGGGTATTTATGAAAATCACATAATTGGACCCTTTTTTATACCCGGTAATCTCAATGGCGAAGTTAATTTGGAATTATTAGAAAACGCTATTTGTCCAGCCCTCGTGTAAGTATTGGAGAATGAAGAAGACCATCATATCATAATTTTTCAAGAAGATGGCGCACCACCTCATTTCGTACAACCTGTCCTTGAAGAAGGGGGCAAATTCAGTGGCCACCCAGGTCACCTGATCTTGAATCCACTGAACTTTTTTCTATGGGATCATTTAAAATCTATGATTTACGCTACCCAGTCCGAATCACTAGATGATTTGCGAAATCGTATAAATAATGAATGTCTTCAAATTACACCCGACATGTTGCGTAATGTACGGGTACGTTTTGAACAAAACTTATTTGGTGACCATTTCCAGCATTTAATAAACTAATCACAGAAGTATTCTTTTTGTTTGTTATTAAGTAGACATTTTTTTCATATTATCTCTTTCACTGTTTTAGTTGTTATCGATAAAAATTTTGACATGCAATTTTAGAGTCAGATAATACTCGATGAAATCTTCAAAATGAGGTATTGCAACACCCCTTACCCCTATTTAAAATCAGGGGGTTGTGCTTCCCCCTGTTAGAGGGTTGAAGTTACATGGATGAAAAAGCCAAATAAGTTGTTCCCCTTCGAATCAGAAATCGACCGGTTCGAGCTTTTTTCCCGATTTTCATTTTAAAGCAGGAAAATTGGGATGTAAAGTTTTCGTTGGCCTACCCTGTATACAATAGTATATTTTTTTTTTTTCTATAACCGACTAACGAAAATACTAAAAATTATTTTAGGTTATTAAAATAAAATACCTAATTTAAAAGTAATTTATGATTTTTACTAATTTAATAAATAAAATAAATAAGAAAAAAAAAGATTTAACTTAATTTGTCATTCCGTGATTCGAACTCGGGCCTTCCGCATAGAATGCAAGCGCCCTGCCTTCACCACCATCTATGCGTTTAGAAATGTTGCTTTAATACTGGTAATTAAATTGACTTCATATAGTTTTATTTATATTATCAAATTATTTATAATTATTAATTATAGATGAAATAAAAATAGAAATGCTATTATTTATCGATTCTACACGAAAATAACTCATTTTAATGTATATTTAATGTCAATAACTAAAAAATATACTGACAATTAGTTTGAATTGAAACTTATTTAAAATTTTAAAAATAATATCAGATGATTGATCAAAATATAAACAGTGATTGGCGGATTTCATTTTTTTGCAGTGTTCTCACTACCTATAATGGATATGAAATATATTCGTTCAGTTGAAGGCAAAAGCATACTTTTTCGTTTTGCAATCTGTGCGTAGATAAGGTAATATCCATGTGGGTGTAGAAAAATAAGTTTTTCTACACCCTCATGGATATTAGTATGCTATTGCGTTCAACTGAAGGAATATTTTTTATATTCATTCTAGGTAGTGAGAACACTGCAATAAAATGAAATCCACCAATCACAGTTTATATTTTTGATACCCAATTACCTACTATTATTTTTAAAATTTTAAATAAATAACAATTCTGTCATACTAATTGCCAGCATATTTTTTAGTTATTGAGATTAAATATACATTAAAATGAGTTATTTTTTTGTAGAATCGATAAATAATAGAATTTTTATTTGGTCCACATTTTGAAAAAAAAAATAATTTTAATCAAACTATATGAAACTAATTTAATTACGAGTATTAAAACTAAATTCCTGAAACTATCGGTAGAGGCGACGACAGAGCTTCTGTCTTCCACGCGAAAATCCCGGGATAGAATCTGCGCTGGGAACTATATAATTATATTTTTTTTTTATGTTTATTTTATTTTTTTAAATTAGTAAAATTCATAAATTATTTTAAAAATTAAAATAATTATTTAAATTTTTAGATTTTCCTTAATGGGTTGTGGAAAAAATATACTGTACAACTGAGTGGATTGTAGATATCCACTCTTGTTGCATAAACTACTACAAACACAAAACAGAAGTAGAGTAAAAATGTATTATAATAAATAATATCTGCCAAATTTAAAGGTAATATCAGAAAATGTTTAAAACAGTTTCTAGAATATGCAAGGGAAACTTATGATATTAGAGAAAACTCTGTGTATTCTCAGTACAGGTCCCCATTACGGACCTGCAATAGAAACTACCTGCAACGCTATCATTACGGGCCGCAACCTTTTTTCACGAAAATGAGATTTCCATTACGGGCCTCCAGCCGATAATCCCCTTCAATTTAAATTTTGTTTACTAGTATACATAACGACTGCCATATTTAAATAAATAAATATGTGCAAAGATTACTAGAAAAAATATACTTTTTTCTACGATCACTATCCAAAGTAGGCTTTTGCGCTTAGAAATTCAACCGTAAAGTTGACGTTTTCCGCGAACTGACATTAAGTGACAGCTCTGTCGATCGCCGAGCGGAAAACTTCATAGCTTTGTCGTTCGCCTAATTTAAATTACATATAATATAACAATATTTATTTTTAATCAATGATTTTGAAGTTATTTGTACCTAGTTTGATGTTTTTTCTTTTATCGTCCAAGTTAACATTGACTTTGAATATCAACTCCTTTTTCATGAATAACGTAGATATAGGCAACACATTATACACTAATTATGACAAATTTTCAGTTTTTATATCTATTTCTTAAAATAATGTGATCGTAGAAAAAATCTTGTGTGCATTTTGAGCGAAAAGTTCGTTGCTGCTTTCGACAAATTGCCGCGCGACAAAGTATCACTTTTCGCTCTTAGTACAAAAATAGTTATTGTTATTAATTATTAAGTTCAATTTTTCTATTCGAAATAAATGGATTTTGTAGTTCTGAAAATAAGTGTTGTTTTTAGGAAATCGATATCAGCATTTTAGAAATCAATTGCATTAGACAACTGAGGTAGAGCTTTGCCGACATTCTGATCTTCCCTCAATTTAATAAGTATTTTGTTTAATCGTCTGTCTACATCAATGTATCTTGAAGCACGTTTTTACGGAGAATTTATTTTCTATCCTCGGGGGTGGGTGGCTCAGTGGTAGAGTCTCTGCCTGTGGATCCAAGGGTCCCAGGTTCGAATCCCACCGTTGGTCGGGATTTTTTTATTTAATTTAATTATTTAAAATTAATTCTGATGCCTTGGTAGGATTCCCCACTCGACCATTCACTGTTGGGTTCTAATTAACAGTGCTGTTCCTGAAGTGGCGCTGGGAAACAGTAACAAAGCCTACATAGAACACACATGATTGAGAATTTAAAACACAAACTTGAGACTGGCATATTAGATATATACACCTAGGCCATACATCGAAAAAAAAAAAATGTTCTATCCTCTGTTGAATTATATCGTAATGGAATGAATCGTTTTTTAAAGCTTGAATCAATTAAATTATATTTGGATTCGATTTTCCAATTGTCCTATTGAGGCGACTATACCAGGATTCGCAAATATTTGTTTTGTGGCGTTCTCCGTGACAAATCCACATGTCCTGGATGGTTGCATTAGCTAACCACTGTACGACAAAATAATCGTTGTATTCAATAATTTGCTGATTAGCGGGACTACACTCATTATATAACCAGCCCTGGTCGGTAAATTCTGGAGGTAAATGTGCTAAAGCAGCTGTAAGCTTTATATGCTTTTTAATATCTGGATCTTCTCTATATTTTGCCATAATGCTTGGTTGAAATGGAAATTACAACCTTTAAGCTAACAATCGAGAAACATTTCTCTACAGGCACATATTGCTGCTGTTTTAAAATCTATTTTTATGCTTATTGGATTAAAATCTGGTATATATTTTTTCATAAGTGTAAATAACTCGACATATATTTCTTTTTTTCTGTTTGGTAATAATGTGTATAGTGCTGGACGTGAACATGTCGCCATTACACTCCTTTTTAAATCCGCATGGAAAGTGTAAAGTTGATCAAATAAAGAATTACAACTTTTAAAAGTTCCATCTCTAAAAATAGTTTTGCTTGATGCTAGGGTTTTTATGCCAATATTACTTCCAAATCCAATTATTCTATTAATAGTGCCTTCATCGAAAGCAACGAAATTTCCGTTTTTTAGACAAGCGGGAAGTCTTCTCGGGTTTTCGGCAATAACGATATTCCTAATGAATTATTTCGTTGACGGTAGAAGGATGATTTGATATTTTCAAAATCTGGCATTTTCATAACAAATTCTAAACCTGCATCAATGAGTTGGAAAATTTCTTCCTGAAAAATGTTTGCGATCGATGTCATTTCTTTCTAGTTCGTTTTCTGTGTTTACGTTTCATTTGGAATTGTTGGACAAGTGTGTGTGTATGTGTTTGTATGAATTACTTTATTTTATTGATATGTTGTTATTCCTCCACTGTATTGTCCAATTACACATTTTAAATTCTTTTTAAATAATACTTATATCCTTCATAAATAATTTGAGGATGACCTCAAACACTTCTGATAATTTCAACGGTTTCCATGTTTATTTACAAGAATACAAAAGTTAAACTGAAATATATTTTTTTAAGACCGACCAGAAAGTAAACGTTTTCTGAACAATTTTTCGTCCAGAAAGTATCGTTTTGCCGATCAAGACCGGAAAGTAGACGTTAGGGACCTTTTAAGGCTTTACCGGTCCCTCTTTTTCATTTTTCCGATTGCTGTTTAATAATACAGTCTGCCTTGATTTCGTGACTATGGTAACAACGTTCCGATTTATTGCCAAGTGACAGTTCGATCATTTTTAATTTGTTGTTTATGTCAAACTTGGTTTCGCAAATTTAAAAGTTTGGATTTAGATTTTGAATTATCTGACATAGAAAATGAAATTCCAGAAGAAATTTTGGAAGCAAAATAATGTATTTGGTTAGTTTATGCAGTTGAATTCATTATCTTGTTTTAATATTTGTTAATCACTTTGTTAAATGAAATAAATAATTGAGTTTACCTCGAAGTTTCGGTCTTAAAAAATACTTTACGTCACGCGACCGAAAATTAGTGTTAAGCAGGTCTCTCCAAGCTTCAAGGGCGAGCCGTAGGCGAGACTTGTCTCGACTTGCAAAACACTACTTTCCGGTCTTGTCTATCGTAAATTACTACACACACACTACTTGAGCCCAAGTCGAGTAAGTTCCCATCCTGTTTTACTGGATCGAAACCCGCCTGACACCACCTACCCCCCTGACGTAGTCGCTACAGGGGGCCTCAAGTTAAATCCATTTAATTAGTATGCCAGTCCTTCTTAAAGGGCTGTGAAGGATGACATATTATCGTCATTTAGACAGGGTTTGCTGAGGGCATTTCCCTGTTTCGTCGTCCGTTTATTTGTCTTGTGTGTGTTCATTCTGTGAGAGTTCGCCACCTGTGAAAGCTCTCCCAGTCTCCGTTGGCCACTAGGAGGACCTTCTCCCCCAGGTGGATTGTCGTCAGTTGCTCAGTCCTTGTCTGATTCGCGTGTTGTATTCTGTAAGAGAATTCTGAAAGAGAACGCTGAAAAATAATGCTGAAAGAGAAATCTTATAATCTATGAGCGACTTGAATTTTTGCACCTTCCGTGGTTCGGTCACTCGCCGCCATATTCCAGCACTTTGCGTGGTCTGGCGTGTCTCCTGTGTCTCTCGTACTCTTTTAATTCTCGCAGTTCCATATTTGGGTGTGTCCTTAATTTTTCAAAGGTGTCAGTGGCCTTTTTGTGTATAAGGTCTAGGACCCTTTTGGATTCTAAATCCCTCATGATCACATCATTTCTCGTATAGGCATTTGAGGCCCATCTCAGGCTGATATTCTGCTGACTTTGAATCTTCTTCCTGTTTGTTTTACGTACATCAATATATGAATTATTACTGCCTGAATGAGCCTTATTTTTATCTTCAGTAGGAGTTTGCTCCTGCGTTCTATTAAGCAGTTTAGTCTTGCTGTCCACGTGCTTGGTGAGTTTTTGGTCCATTATAACTCCGAGGTATTTGGCTGAGTCGGTCCATGGAATGTTCTGTCTATTCATCGTTATGTCTTCTCCTGTTGGATGATATCTCTTCTTAAACAGCACAGCTTGTGTCTTCTCCGCGTTGATCTTGATCTTCCATCTTATGCACCATTCTTCTATGTCTTCCGGGGTTTTGGAGATGTCCGCTGTGTAAATGGTATACAGCAGTGGTGACAATTCAGCAGCTTTGTCATACCTGCTGTGTACCCTTGGGCCTTCATCTTGAAAATCAGCCCAGCGTGCCATACTCTGTTGAATGCCTTGGCGACATCCAAGAATATGGCTCCTGTAGACTGTTTTCTGTTTAATTATCTAGTGATCCCTTCTACGAGTCTCAGGACTTGCATTTCGGTCGAGTGTTCCTCTCTGAATCCGAATTGCTCGTCGGGTATTATGTTCAAGTCCCTGGTTTCTTCTCTTAACCTTCTTAGGATGACTCTTCCCGCAATCTTACTCATAGCTGGGAGCAAGCTAATGGGCCTGTAATTTTGCGGGAATTTGGGGTCCTTGTTTGGTTTCCGTATCATAATCACCTCTGCTTGTTTCCACAGTCTAGGGAAGTACTGAGTTCTTAAAATCCCGTTAATGGTGGCTGTGAGGTAGACTGTGGCTTTCAGCGGGAGGTGCTTAATCGCTCAGATTGAGATTTTGTCCCTGCCGGGGGCTTTTTTGGCAGATATGTGCTTGATGATGCCTCTCACCTCGTCCGGAGATGAGGGCTCAAGGTATCCTATATCGGGTTCGTTTTCAAAGCCGTCTTCCACTTCTTCCGTGAAGTCTTCATGTTCGTTGTTCAAACATTGGGACTCCAGGGAAGTTGCGAAGGCATCGGCTTTCTCCTCTGTAGCGTTTACCAGTTCATTTGCTCCATGCAAAGTTGGTAAGGGTTTTTTGTCAACTCTTAATATTTTCTGCAGTTTCCATAATCCAGGCTTTTGGGGATCTAGCTCTCCGAGAAAATCTTCTCAGCTTCTGTCAGCGTGCTGTTTCAGTTCCTCGCTGATGCGACGTCCTAAAACGTTAGCTCGGCGTTTGTCCACTGGGTCTCTCGTTTGGAATGCTATTTTCCTTGCTGTGATTAGATCTTTCAGGTCTTGACTGATATTATGGAATTTTTGGGGCTTGGCTACTGTCACTGTGGTCGTACTGGAGGTAAGTGACTGCTGGATAACTTGCTCTAGGGTTTTAAGAGTCTGGTCGACGTCTACTGGGACTTCAATTCTGGGAATGTTTCCCAGGTTTCCTCCCACTATCCTTTTGAATTGTTTCCAATTTGTCTTAGACATTTCTTTCGGAGCGTCCGCCCTTTCTCCCTCTCCGAGGACAAGGAGAGTAGGTTTGTGTGATGCGACTCCTTCGTGCAGAGCGAACATTTCGAGGGGAAATGTGCAGTCTGATGACTGCAATGTCTAATTCATGTGGCATTCCTCTTCCAGAATAGGAAGTGTATTTTTTTTTTTTGAGAATGCAGCAGTATTATTATGTTATGTAATACAATGTGCGATACAAAATTGTATTAATAATTCAATACACCACATTAACATTAACCTAAATAAATAAAAAAATAACAAACGAAAATTAAATAATTTTTGTTAGACTTGATTTTATTACAAATGTAATATGGAGACATTTAGGTTAATGTTATGTGCATTGAATTACTAATAAAGTTAGCTTTCATATGCGTCATACTTTTTTTATAATTTTTTTATGTATTACACGAGTTACATTCCCTATCTAAACGTTTATATTGGGGATAATGGGGCGTAGGAGGTTGATGGGGGGTGAGTTCTCTCTATGTGATTATACTTAATTTAGCGGAAAGTAATATCGTCACACAGACATTCTGATTATGAGTCTATAGTGACTAACTTTTTAAACAAATGGAATTTTGCATATTTTAAATTACCAAAAATAAAACGTTAAGTACGTAAAGATTCAAAGTATTCAATATTAGAAAGCAGTCGAAACCAGTTGCCGCTTTCCCATATTTAATGACAGATTTTGTGCTTTTATTCATTAATAATAGAATATATTTGTAATAAATATTAAATTTACCCCGCTCATGATTATAAATTTTTAATAAAATAAAAATCATGATAAGAAGTGAAATTGTCGTCCAGTATGATAGCGGACTTTTATCAAATGAAATATTATTGCTATTAAATTCGGTCTATTTCTGGTTAATTTATTGTATTTATAAGGTTAGGTATCATAAATAACAGTCCGTTTTTCATGAATATCAGCTAAGTCTTTTCAATTACTCCCTGTATTCAAATAATTTTGGACTGATAAAATCGGAATTCTTTTTTGTTTAGGTCGCAAAGGTTTGAAACCGACTTAAAGATTTATTTTGATAAGTGTAATATTAAAATGTTTCTCCTCGTAAATTGTTTTGCAAATTATATTATTTTTATGTTGGTAATGTTCGCCAGCTTCAAAACATGATTTCCGACGTGTAAAAAAAAGTCCCGTTTATGCTGAATAAAAAAAAATTGTACCCTGCTTCCGAAAGTTATTGTTTAAAGGAAATTTTAGCAAAATATATTTAACTAGATTTTTTATTTCAGGTACTGTGCGACGTTTTTTCGAAAATCACGGCAGTTCGTTAGACACTGTGATATTTGTTGTTGATAAAGTAGATTTAGGTATATACGAAGTTCTATTACCGTTATACTTTCCCCGTTCAAAGCTGGAGGAAGAATCAGCCAGGTAAGATATTTTATTATATTCTCTTTTTAATTTGGTAACACAAAATTGGTTAAATGATATATTTCGAAGCCGAATCTGAGGACGTTTTGAAAATCTAAATATTAGGGCTGATTTAGGAGACATTCTATAAAAAAACAAATTATTTATATTTCTTTAATCCACTACAGTCCATTTAATTTCAAAAATAGATAAAAAATAATTTCAGGATTTTTGTTTTATATTAAGTTGTGCATATGATAAATTTTTTTATCTAGCGTTTCGTAAAAGTAGGACCACCTTTAACTTCTTTATTTGAATATGGACCAGTGTTATTTCGATAGATCATTTTAATGCATGTTCAATGCTAAATAGGTTTGTTTTCATTACAAAATCATAATGGTTCTAGAAATATTTTATAATTGCGCAGAACAACATACGCACAAACAAAAGAACCAGTTCAGAATCAAATATTTTTAGTAGGAACATCTCACATATCTTCTGCATTTTTCAACATTTTTAAATGTGGAGATCCTCAGAACAAATAAAACTATAAGTACTAATATGAAGTTATGAGTAGGGGTGGGCAAAATAATCGATTATTTTAGATTTTTCAAAGATAATTATTATTTTCGATTTCGATGAATTTTTTTTTTTTATTTATGGCCTAGGTGTATACCAGTAAAAACTCCCAGGCCGAATATTTTGGTAAGTAATAGAGATTTTTTAATTCTTATAAAAGCCAGTTCTTAGAGAGCTAGAAGAGCTCTAGTTTTAGATATAAATTAATTTTAAATAAGTCAATATGTAGATGGCGCTGCGCTCAATATATTTTTTTTCCGATGGGAAGATCTTTCTTATATAGCGGATCTTATAAAAAATATATTTTTAAACATATTTTGTTCTATAAACTAATTCAATAAATCTAGCCATTTTTGATATACAGAGTGAGTCACTCAAAACAGTTTCATCCTATTTTTCGGCATTGATCATTGGATTTTTAAAAAATGCTAAAACAGGTCGGTTTTTATTTCAAATTGAACACCTTTTTACAATACAGACATCTGTCATGTGTCAACCCCCTCTCTTCCACTTCTACAACCCCTTAATTTTAAATAAGGAATGTACTATGTACGGTACATCATTGAAAAGGTAATTTTATGGGGAAGTTAGATATATATTGCGATACTTTTAATTTTATCGCCCTCTATCGGGATAAAAAAAACCTGTGACGTATTATAAAGTGTGACACTTCATTTGAAAGCTAATTGATTTACTAATTCAATGCATCACATAAAATTAATATAAATATTTCCATATTGCACTTACAACAAAATAAAGTTAGCAATAATGTTTAAAATAATGCATGACTAATTTTCAAACTATTGAAAGTGCAATATGGAAGATATTTTTATTGATGCATTAAATTAGTAATTAAATTTGCTTGCAAATAAGGTGTCACACTTTATAATACGTACAGTTTTTTATTCCGATAGAGGGCGGTACAATTAAAAGTATCGAAATGAACAGTCATATTTCTAAATTTCCCATAAAATTACCTTTTTATTGATGTACTACATATTGAAGTGTCACACTCTATAATACGTAGTAGTTTTTTATCCCACTAGAGAGCGATAAAATTTAAGTAACGCAATGTACAGAAATATTTCAGAATCACCCATTAAATTACCTTTTCAATGATGTACCATACATGGTACATTACCTATTTAAAATTAAGGTGTTAGAGAATTTCAAGGGAGGGGCTTGACACATGACAGATGTTTGTATTGTAAAATTGTTTTTAATTTGGAATAAAAATCGACCTATTTTAGCATTTTCTTAAAATCCAATGATTAATGCTGAAAAACAGGATGAAACTGTTTTGAGTGACCCACTCTGTATATCAAAAATGGCTAGATTTATCGAATTAGTTCATAGAACAAAATTTGCTTAAAAATGCATTTTTTTACAAGATGCGCTACACAAGAAAGATCATTCCATCGAAAAAAAAATTATTGAGCGCAGCGCCATCTATATATTGACCTATTTAAAATCAATTTATATCCAAGACTATAGCTCTCTTAGTACTCTGTGAACTGGCTTTTACAGAATTAAAATATATCTATTACTTACCAAAATATCCGGCCTGGGAGTTTTTATTGGTACACCCTGCATACCTAATATGCCAGTCTCAAGTTTGTGTTTTTTAAATTCTCAATCATGTGTGTTCTGTGTAGGCTGTGTTACTGTTTCCCAGCGCCACTTCAGGAACAGCACTGTTAATTAGAACCCATCAGTGAATGGTCGAGTGGGGAATCCTACCAAGGCATCAGAATTAATTTTAAATAATTAAATTAAATTAAAAAAATCCCGCCAACGGTGGGATTCGAACCTGGGACCCTTGGATCCGCAGGCATTCGATTAATTGATAAATTAAAATAATCTAATAAATAATAGATTTTCTTTCTGTCCAAATAAAAATGTGTTGTGGAATTTGTGGGCAACAACCTGTGAGAATTTGGTTTCATAAAATAAAACAATATATATGTTTTCTTTTAGTAGTCTCAAAACCGCATACTGGTTGAGTTAAATTTTATTAATAGAATTATTTTAAAATAAAAGACAAATTTTTAATTAATATGGTATATACCAAGAGACTAAAGTGTCACTTTTTATCCCAAGGCGAAAAGTTTGTAGCCCGACCGGAGGTCCCGCTATTTTATGCACTTTAGGAAAAGAAAAACAAAAAATGGTACTCTAATAACAAAGCAATGACAATGTCAGTACAAGGATGTTATAGTTTGGACGTACATTTTACCTTGCACTATATTTTCAGTATATTATACAAGGTTGTCTGATTAAGGACTCTTAGCGGCTGTATCTCGGATACTACTTATTTAATAATAATAATAATAATAATTTATTTACCAAAAATAATATAAAAACAATGTATAATGTATATCAAGTTCGTTCGAGATAAATAAACAGAAACACCCACAAAAAGAATCCTTGAGCATGGGTTATTATTGGTTATTTAGGACGAGCAGTCTTAATAAAACACAATATTACAATATTATAAAAAAAATGAAAAATAATACAAAAATAATATTTGGAATAATATGAAAAACAGTTACGTAATACTAAGTTTAATTTAATATTAATATTTACATTTTATCAACTATTTTTTTTTTTCTAGACAAATTATTAAATTGAACTAGTAAACCAGACTATAACATTCGTTATTTGTTGAAATAAAACGTTGCAGATTCGCAGTAGGGATAGAATATATCCATTTTTTTATTTTTACTTTGAATAGATTTAGGGAATAAATGCTCTTTAATTCTAACGGTATTTCATTATATAATTTGGGACCCAGGTAAGCATAACTTTTTTGCCCTATAGTTTTTTTGGCTTTAGGTATTACAACATTATTTAATTTATATCGAGTTGCGTGGTCATGACTTACTGATAGTAAAGTGTGTTTGTCTTTACGTTGTTTTGTAATAATAATTTTTGCAAATAACTGATAAATATCTAATACTCCAGCTTCTTGATAAAGATCTATTGTTGGGTGAGTTCTAGGTCGGTGAAATATTGTTTTTAATATACTTTTTTGTATTTTCTGCAAGTTATTAATTAAAGTGGCACCTGCTACACCCCATGCTATTATACCGTATGAGAAATTACTTTCAACTAATGCATAGTAAAGGATTTTTAAATATCTCACATGGAGGAAAGTGGAAAGGTTTCTAAATTTATATAAGACGAATCTTAGCTTTTTTATAATATAGTTAATATGTTCTTCCCATCGCAGATGTGAGTCGATATATATTCCCAAATACTTTATTTTATTTGTAGATTTTATAATAATAGTTTCATTTTCGATTTTTATATTAATTTCTTTAAAAGGCGGTAAGTAATTGCTATATGATGTAAAAGGGACAAGGAAAGTTTTTCTAAAATTAATTGTTAGTAATCTGCTCTCAAAAAAATTAGCGATATTAGTAAAATCATTCTGAACTGTGCTTTTTAATTGTTGCCAGTTATTTCCTTCATAGAAAATGGCTGTATCGTCCGCAAAACTTACAGTATTACCGTTAATTTCTTGAAAAAATAAATCATTCAAATAAATATTGAAAAGTGTAGGACCTAACACAGTTCCTTTGGGAACTCCGTATTTAATTACCATAGGATTACTTACATCTCCTGCAATACGCACATATTGTGTTCTATCTGTGAGGTAGCTTTGCAATAATTTTGAAGCAACTCCTCTGAGACCTATGTTTTCAAGAACAGATATTAATTTTTTGTGGTCTACCGTATCAAACGCCTTGGCTAAATCAATGAATTTGTCCTACGGCTTTGCAAAAATATATAACAAAGTTGGTCAAGAGATAATACTGGAAATTATTTTCAATTTTCTATTTGAACCGTTAGAGGGCGCAATTCGCTATGATAATGCAAAAAACACTTTCTTCTTTAAATGTCCAATATCAGATTTTGAAAAACTTAGTATCGATTAAAATCAAATTGATTGTTTAGTAAAATATTTTAATTTAGTTCTGATTCAGTTGTTTAAACGAGCACTAGGGGACGTTGTTTTCTTGAAAATTTTAAATGTTATAATTTTTATACGTCATTTAGAAAATTCTGACAAGAAACAGTAAAAACTGGAATATAAGCAACAGTCTATAATGGTGAATAATCCACCTAGATATTAATAAATAAAATTCTTTATAACATATATTAATCTAGTTGGCTTTGATACCTACGTCATAAGTTCAGGAATATTACCTGCTTATAAGAAGGAACTGTTTGTACGGTAATATAATTGTTTTGGAATAATCCGATAACTGAACCAGAACACATAACAGTACGTTATTTCCGATTCAGGATTGAATCTAATCTAACCAAAACATTGTTATACGTCTGCGTATGCGCGAATTGGTCTAGAACTAGAACCAAAACAAACCTAAACTAACAACATACAATAATGGTTCAATAATTACTTGGCCAAACAAAGAAAGCGCTAGTTTTTCTTTTTCTTCGACACACTTATTCCAACGATATTCGAAATTAGCAATGTCTTCATTGTAGCTCGGAATTAGACGAAATTAGGTCATAATCGCTGGGAGCCAAATTTGGGGAATATAGCGAATTAGGCACCAGTTTTGGCCATTGCAATCCCAGACTTGTGAACATGTGCATTATTCTGATGAAAAAGCACTCTCTTTTTTATCAAACAAGTGCCGTTTCTCTTTAATTTTGTTGCT
This sequence comes from Psylliodes chrysocephalus, assembly GCA_927349885.1. Classification (NCBI taxonomy): domain Eukaryota; kingdom Metazoa; phylum Arthropoda; class Insecta; order Coleoptera; family Chrysomelidae; genus Psylliodes; species Psylliodes chrysocephalus. Next base: position 55,149,276 of record OV651816.1, read on the forward strand.
AAGTTGTTGCACCTTATTGGCATAATACTCGCCATTTATTGTTTGCCCTTTTCTAAATAGTGGACCAAGATATTTCCATGAGAATCCCAAAACACAGTTGCCATAAATTTTCCTGTTGATAAAACCGTGTTTGCCTTCTTTGGTGGCGTAGAACCTTAGTGTGTCCATTGTTCGGACTGTTCTTTTAAATTCTATTGAATATCAGGTGTAGATGCTACTTTCTTCTTGGTTCTTCAATATAATTTATAGTCCTGCCTCAAAATGTTTGTTGGTTTTCACTCTGTTTACACTTCTTAAAATTCCTTAATTTTTAACATATGCTAATGTTGGAAATGGAGTGTTAATACACTGCGACCTAAAAGATCTATTGTGCCACCTTCTGTCGCTAATGCACCAAGGAAATGCCTATAACGAACCTTCCAATCCTATTTTCTCAAGGAAGTGTAGGATTTGGAGAGGCTTCAAGTTAGGTAAATCTCCCTCTTCCATTTGAGTGCTACACATTCAGTTAGAATGTAAATGGAGGTTTCGTCCTCATCCTCACAGTATCTGCACTCACTATCCTCTACTACTCTCAGTTTACTAAGGTGTCCTTTTAGTCGACAATGCCCGGTAAGGATCCCTGTTATAATACGTAGCCTGTTCTTGCTCAGGCAGATGCAGGCTTTCGATCTTTTCTGGTTATATTCACACATAAGTATCTTAGCCCCAAGAGATTGTTAAAATTATCGGGTCTTCTATTGTCCAATTCTTTTTTAATCTTTCCTAATAGTATGTTACTGTTGATACCGCAGAACGGCTCAGGTCCGACAAATAATGTTTGGGCCCCTTTCCTTGCAAGACTATCTGTAATATCGTTACCCTGTACCCCGTTATGTCCCGGGACCCAAGTGAGGGTAACTCTATTTTTCTCGCCTAACTCATTCAATTGTTCTAAGCATCTCCAGACCATTTTTGAGCTGATTACGTAAGAGCTCAGCGCTTTGATGGCTGCTTGACATGGCTATCGGACATGATGATAATCTCTTGTCTATAGTTTCTCTCGATGTTAAACTGAATACACTTCTCTATGGCGTGAATTTCCGCCTGGAAGATGCTTGGGTATTTTCCCAAGCTTTCGGAGTGCTTGGTTCTCGGCCCATACACTCCTATTCCAGTTCCTTCTATGGTTTTGGAACCGTCCGTATACCAATGAATAGCATATCTTTCGGTTGCAAGCGTGATGGATTCTTGGCCCCATTCTTTCTTGCAGCCCAGCTTTGTAGTTTTGAAGTTTTTTACTGTACTTCTTTATTATTTCATCCTGGGGCATATCCCAGGTATCTTTAGTCCTGAAGCAAGTAGACTTTCGTCTAATTAATCCGTTCCTGATCATTCTATATTGTGTCACATTCTCTATCATCAAATGTAGAGGGGTGAGGTTTAAGATCACCTCCATTGCGGCCGTAGGGCAGGTTCTCATTGCACCAGTAATGCAAACACAGGCTAGTCTTTGTACTTTTGAGATAATTTTTGACATAAGGTTAAGGTAACGAAAAAGCCAACATCCTCGACAAAATAGGAACCGAACCTAAATTCAGAGGGTCAATGGTAGTTCCAAATACAGATTATCTAATTAGACATGTAATACATTCCTGAACTGACTTGTACTAAGGCATTTATATCCAACCCTATGTGCTAATGTCGGCTCAATACCAGAAACTATAAAAAAATTAATAAACTACTCTAGTTGCAACAAATTAAAATTTAAACTTTTGCTCACAAAGAACTCTTGTCCGATTCAAAACTCAAAAATAACGTACCTATGCGTAGACAAAGAATAATTTTCCACTAATTGATTCTCAAATTACAACCCGGTCCTACAAACAGCTGCACCCCGCCAGGAAACACTTTGATCTTTACCGAAGGGAAATGGCCTGTGTTTTATTTCTGAAAACACTCGCAATTCATAGGTATTTGTTGAGGCAATAGGTAACCTTATCCACTGATGTTTTTTTTTTATTATTTCTTACCTGGAGATCTAACTACCGTACAGCTGCATTTTTTATTCAATACAATTTATTTTAACTCTTTTATTACATGAAATCTGTAATCTTGTCTATTACTAGAAGGCAAGAAGCAATTCCTATAAGTAAATTAATAGTTATAAGCCAAACTAAGCACTAATAAAATATAAGGTTGTTAGGCTTAAATCACTTAAGTCGTCTCGGTTCATCACTTAGAGTAAAATTTAAATCATTTGTGCTCAAATTCATAACCTTAGCGAATGTCATAACCCCAGCAATAAGTATTGTTTAAACTGCGATAACTTTAACAAATCCGATCCCCGTAAATTATTCTGTTTTTCAATATAATGAGTGTCATGTATATAAAAAAAAACCTGTATTTCACATTCCGCCTTATAGAACAAACATTTATAAATGAATCAAGCTGTATCAAACTATTCTCTCTTAGAACCGAATCTGGATATATTTCACAGTTGTAGCTGTTCAGTTAATTATGCTTATAGTTCATACTTATGATGAGCCTATTTGTCTTTAGTTTGTTGTTATTGTGAATGCTTATCCCTTATTTACTTATCAGACTTAAAAGTTTGTTTATTACAAACGAACTTTTTTGTAGTTTATTTTTTGTTCTTCGTTTTTCTCTATTGTGTGTTTATAAAGCAAGTTCTATTTGTTATTAATTAATTATTGTAAAAGATATTTTTTTCATTTAATCCTTGTTCTATTAATGAAGTCGCCTCGTGGACATTGTATTTTAAATAAATAAATTAGTAAATAGTTTCTGTTATAAAAGTCAAGGCATAAAAAACGAATGAAAACAAGAAACAAAAATTAAAAAAAAATCCAAAAACAAAAAAAATAAAACAAAAAGAAAACAGAAGAATCAAAAAACAAACAAAAAACAACACGCATAAGCGATTAAAATAAAAAACGTGAACCTTATCCTTCAAAATCCTATTGAAATTTAATTTTGAAATTAAGGTTTAGTTAGTATCAAAACCGGCAAAATTCCAAACCGCCAATCAGGTTGCCGTATGGAGTGATAATTTTCGCGTTCACCACGTTGTTTAGTTTTGCTGGTTTTTGCAGACTGCGAATTTGTTAAAAAGTTACCAGTTGTTTTAATTTAGCTTAATAAACACTGATTTTATTATCTGTTGACCTATTAATAGTATTTTATAATAGTTAATTAGTTAATCTCGCACATATTTAGAATCAAACATGGCAATCTCCAAAAGTGAGTAGGAAAAACGGCAATCTCCATTTTTTCCTTATTTTTTATCAAAATAATTGTTTTCAATATTTAAGCAAGTCAGCATAATTCTTTGACACCGATAAATATATTAAAAAAAAATAATAAAACAACCCTAAACCTTCCCAAGAACTTAAAATAGCTATTTATGAAACCAGTTGCGAAATGCCCTATTTTATGTAACGAGTAAATATTTGCGGGACGAGCAGAACGAGGTCTCGCACCGCAACATGAACGAGTTATACAGGGTGGACCGGATTTAATTTGCGTATACAGAGATCTCGTAAACAGATATACATTGTGAGTTAAATGGGGAAAAAGTTTCGTATTTTGACGGATAATACAATGGTCCATAGAAGTTCCAGATTTTCTGACTGGTTAGATATTCGATAAAATCCGAAAAACCTTATTTTCGTTTTTTAAGTCGTGCGTTATTATAAAAGATACAAAAAAAATTATACGAAGTTTTTGTTATAAATCAAGTTCCCTATAATCTGCCATGTCAAAATTTTTATTTCGACGTTTGGTATTTCCAGGGCCACCTTCAACTTATTTTTTTAAATACGGACTGGATTTTTAATTGTAATTTTTTATAGCTTTCGTATAGCTAAATACAACGATGTTACACTTTACCATTTTACTACGTTTCGTCTATGAAAATATCATCAGCTATATAGCTTCTGATGATACCGTTTCTTAGTTGATTAAAACAAGATAGCTAATTAAATAATAATTAAAAAACAAAAAATGCTTAAAATGTGAAATTTTTAATATTATTTAAAACATAATACAAGAATTATTTAATTACAAAATAGGTTACAATTTTTTATCAAACATGATTAAGTACAACCAGCAAACAAGACTAATGAAGAACGAATTATGGTTGTACACATTCTACAAATAATAAAGCTAATAACAAAAACAAAATTCAAAAACAAAAACAGTCACAATAGTTGCTCAAAATGTAGTCCATTCTGTTGGATACAGAGTGCAATTCTCCTAGACATTTGGGATGTAGTTTTATCAACCATTTCTGGTGTAATTTTTTCAAATGCATCTACTATTAGTTGACGAAGTTCTTGTAGATTATTTGGCATATTTTTGTCGTAGATTTGGTTCTTTACGAAGCCCCATACAAAATAATCCATGGGGTTAAGACACGGAGATCGAGAAGGCCATCTTATTGGTCCATTGGTACCAATCCAATTACCTCTAAAATATTGATCGATATACTCTGCAACCCTTCTAGCATTGTGTGCACCACAACCGTCTTGCATAATGTATTGAAGATTTTGTCTTGTTTGTAAGGGCATCTCATCGAGTACTTCCTCCAATAAATGTAGGTATTGGAACTGATTTAAATTACCATCCAAAAAAATCGGCCCAATAATCTGATTATTGATTAGTCCACTCCACACATTTTGTGTAAAACGGAACTGTGGTCTAACTTCTCTGATTAAATGGGGATTAGAAGTAGCATACAAATGCTTGTTCCTGGGATTAAATATTCCACTATTAGTAAAGGCGCATTCATCCGTCCATAATATATTTTTGTTAAAATAACGGTCATTGCGCAGTTTTCTACTATACCAGTCTTCTATCAGAGTCTCCAACGTATAATTTCTGGACTTTTTAAAATTTATACCCGTGGTATTTATGTTTCTTTAAAATTCTTTTAACCGTGGAGGTTCCTACTACACATTCTTTAGCTATTCGCCTAGAAGAATTTTCAAGGTTAATATGTATTTGGGCAAGAACATTAATTTTATTATCAGTATATCGAACCTGATATCTAGTTCTCCTTTTTTTCACACTGCTATGCTCTGCCATATTTTTTGAAATATAAGAAAACATCCTCTTAGATGGCTGTTGTCTATCAGGATATAAATCTAAATAAGTCTGAGCTGACCGGGTTTCATTCCTATTCGCTCCGTGCGCGACGGCAGCGCCAATTCGTTTTGGTACTAATGGACTATTTCTGCGTATACTGACAAATGCAATTTTTAATAGAATTCGTAATTAAGAAGTATATATGTTAGTTTTAATAAAAGTATATGGATTTTTAAAACAAGTAAAACAATAATTTATTATTATAATATATTTTTATCGCCTAAATTAAAGAAAATTATGTATAATCAATAAAAATAAATTATAAAATATAGGCAGGCAACAGTATTTACTGGAAAATGTATGAGAAGTTGCCTAAGTTTAATAAGTTGTCATTAAAGAATTAGACTATTCTGTCAAAATCTCAGAGGTCAAAATTAAAAAAAAAAACATTTAATACTAGCGTAAAGTTAAAATGTATAAAAAAAGGATCGTTATTTATATTTTCATTTTTGTTCGAAAGAAAACATTGAATGAATGATAAAAACTGGTTTCCCATCAGTAAGTCACAAAATTGCATTCCAGCCACATTATAATAATCAAAGGCAGAAATCGTGAAATCTAGTCCTTGCTGAATGAACATTAAAGGGATATTAAAGAACATCGTAAAATGATAATTTATTGTTTATTTAAAACCTTTCAAGTTTCTGATGTCTACTATTTCCAGCATTACTGTTATTATTACAAAAATAAAGGTAATTTTTCTTCTTATTGTACACCTATCCATTTATTTCTTTGATTTAATTTCCACTTTGCTACTGAAATTTTTTGTATAAGTTTCACTGTTTTTTTGCTAGTATTTGTACAATTTTCAACACAGCAACTCCGGTTGCTTATTGTATTGTTTTTACCTACTTTTTTGAAAAAAAGTAAAATGACTTCGCACGGATCGAATAGCATCTTATGTACACATCATACATATCTTTCTTCTCTTCGTCAGTATAACGAACCATAATATTTATTTAATTTTAAATTATTTAAAACTAAAAAAGTACTGTAATATTAGATGTTACAGATTATAACAGAAATATTGGTGACAAGTTACAACTGACATGCATGGCAAACATAATTTTGTTAAGATCTTATGTATGCAAAAATGAAAACATTGAAGATAGAAAAAATACGGTGTGAGAAACCCAAGCGAAAGATTTTACAGAAAATCAGGTGATAGGAATTTATATATTGCTTGACCGTTTTGTTTTTCATTTTATGTTTTTGTTATTAGCTTTATTATTTGTAGAATGTGTACAACCATAATTCGTTCTTCATTAGTCTTGTTTGCTGGTTGTACTTAATCATGTTTGATAAAAAATTGTAACCCATTTTGTAATTAAATAATTCTTGTATTATGTTTCAAATAATATTTAAAATTTCACATTTTAAGCATTTTTTGTTTTTTAATTATTATTTAATTAGCTATCTTGTTTTAATCAAGTAAGAAACGGTATCATCAGAAGCTACATAGCTGATGATATTTTCATAGACGAAGCGTAGTAAAATGGTAAAGTGTAACATATCGTTGTATTTAGCTTTACAAAAGCTATAAAAAATTACAGTTAAAAATACAGGTCCGTATTTAAAAAAATAAGTTGAAGGTGGTCCTGGAAATACGAAACGTCGAAATAAAAATTTTCGGAACTAGTCAGAAAATCTGGAACTTCTATGGACCATTGTATTATCCGTCAAAATACGAAACTTTTTTCCCCATTAAACCGACAATGTATATCTTACGGTTTACGAAATCTCTGTATACGCAAATTAAATCTTGTACACCCTGTATAATACGGCATTTCGTAACGTGTTACATACAATATTTTTTGAATAAATTATTTATAAAATTGTATTTTGTTAAGAAATTACTGACATATAGGCAACCAATATTACAGCTTTCTTGTATTGTTAGTTACATAGGCATCATTTTATTGACAGAACATAATATTAATTAGTTATTCTCGACTTGTAGTGGTTTATATGGTTTATTAAAGTTATTTAGTTTTCTAAAAAGTGTTATTGTGTTTTAATTATTTTGTGCTGATTTAGAATGGTAAATAAAGACCAAAACAACATTATTACTAGGTTGTAAGGTTTAACCAAATTCTATTTTTATAAGTCAACCTACCCTTTTTTGATTTAAACTTTCAATATTAATGTATAATATTGATTTTAAAACCAAAAAGGTTTATTTTCATTTATTATCTTTTCCCAACTGATGGCATAATGAATTTTTCGAAACCAGTTTCATAATGTTCAACATTATGAAACGGGTTGCTAAAGTAGATCATTTTGACACTTGCTGCGATTACAAAAAATGTCACTTTATATGTCAAAATTAGAAAAACAATTTTTTCACAATTATCCAAAATTCTTAAAAATGGAGAGGGCCGCCTTTGGTTCTAGACCCCTCATTTGTCACAAGTTTGACGACGATGGATTATTTAAGAATGATGTTGACTCATTAATTTGAAAAATGTATTATTGTTACCATTGGTCAGAGATTCATCATGGCGCTGTCGATTTATGTGACCACTTTTCGGTGTTACCAACTCGAAAATAATATACGTCCGTTCTCTTTTTGACTTCAAACATTCTTTCGAGCAGAGCGAGATTGAAAATTTGAAATCTTTAAGCAAACCGAACAACAGAGTGCGATGTATTAATACTTAGAGAGAGAAAGAGAGAGAGACGATTTTTCTTTTTTTTTTAATAAATAAACAATTTATGTGGTACTGTTGTTGAGTAGGTATTTTATTTTCGTTTATAAGTTGTGGTTGTGCAAAAATAATTTTTCTAATTTTGACATATAAAGTGACATATTTTGTAATCGCAGCAAGTGTCAAAACGATTTACTTTATGCAATCAGTGGCAAAAAGTAGAACATAAAAAGGGAACGAATAGTGACATTTCACATTTGACAATTTGACATTGCGTTTACCAACAAAAAAAAAAGCAAAAAATAAAAGCTGTATATTGCGTTTTATTTTTTAAATAATTGAACAGCGTTATTGAAAACTGCCCAGAAATGTTGAGGGTAAAATTTTGACGTACTCCTTAAAGTATTACGCGAAAAACGTTTTTTTTTCATATTTCTTGGTAATGTCAGAAATCAGATCGGCAACACTGCACATGTTTCTTATTTTTATTATTACTATTGCCCTACGATCAAATTTTTTTGAAATATTTAATTGGAAGTACCTACAAAAGAATGATGGTGAATCATTTTTTAACCAAACACAATTTTATAAATAATCAAGTCAAAATTAGAAAAAAATCTTGTATTACCAAATGCCGTTTTGTGTAACTTGTGCATTTTGCGGAACCTCGCTCCGCTCGTCCCGAAACTATTTACTCGTTACACAAAATAAGGCATTTCCTAACTGGTTACATAAATAGCTATTTATTCTAAATATTATTTTTATTCGGCCATAAGAAAGTTACAAAATCTCGCAAAATAATGGCACTTTTTGAGAGTAAGAAAACGTATTAATTTTTACATACGATGTCAGATTACAATACCAAATAGTTATTTATGCAACAAGTATGTAAAGTTACCCTTTTTTGACTAATGTGAATGTTGTCGCACGAGCCGTTACTTTTTTTCACTAGTGAAAAAAAGTACTTTACTTTACGCACTAGTGAAAAAAAGTAAAATGTGCCAAAAATTGTACACAGCAACAAAAATAAATTTATTGGAACTTTACAAATTTATAATTCTTACAGAACAAAATGACTAACAAATGAAGAAATATTTAAAAAAAAAATAGGTTTTTAACTCTTATGAATATAAATATTGAATGTGCAATTATTGCAATTACCAAAACTTGTTTGGTTTTGGCCTTTTCCAGCACAGAGTTTGAAAAATGTTGTGATATTACTTCTGTAACCCTATTTTGAGCCTCGAGTGGTATGGATTTGGCCTTTTCAAGTAAAGAGGTTGAAATATTTTGTGTAACTCTAGTTTCACTGTCGAGTGGTTCCACTAATTCTTCATTAGAGTTGTCAACGGTAAAATTGTAGCTTTGTTTGGAAGTGGATGGCATACTGTCATCTATCAAAATTTTATTAGAAATTTTGTTTTTTTGTTATTGTGCTGTCTACGTAGCCTTCTGCAACAGCAGATGATTTCCATCGTCCATGTTTTTTGACCGTTAGAAGGTCTTCTCCAGAATTTGCCAGCATAGTGGCTGAAGACCTCCTAAAGCAGTGTCCTGTAAAAGCCGTTGGATTGGGCAAGTTTAGATACGTTGCTATAACACTTGGCATTTTACCAAAAGTATTTATCCCTACAGGCTGTTTAGAGTATTTTCCATTTGCGAATTTAAAAAAAAATCTGTTTCCATTTATATTTGATGGTCTTAATGAGGTATATTTTTTTATGAAAGATAAATAATCAACTGCAGAATTATTTGGATTTAAAATCGTAAAAATGCGTTCTATTCCATTTTTGGTTTCTGATACTTTGACAATATACACTGTTTGTTTATCTTCCACATCGTTAATTTTCATTTTACATAATTCTTCCCGGCGACAAGCTCCCGCAATTCCAATTATAAAAGCTACCTAAAAAATAACATATTGTAATGTTACAAATAATTTATTAAACATTAGGAAATATCTTGACGTTGCGCATGTAAAACTCCAATTAAATGCTATTGTAAAAAATATAAAAGTTTTAGGTATAATGTGCTGCCTAACAACCCCGCTGGCCTGTTAGGACAGCAACTGATTTTGTTAGGCAACACACCATACGAACACACATCTCGTTGCAAAACTTTACAGAATATTTTAATTTTATACTGAGCATTCAAGCATTTACTGAGGCATTTACTTACTTTGATCATTAAAAACTTGGAATCTGGAGCTTTCAACAGAAAATTAATTAGATCTTCTCGTTCAAAAATTTTGGATTTTTTTGGTTTATAACTTTTATTTTTTTGTTTGAGAAACGCTATTAACTTGTTGAATTTCAAAATATCAACGTTGTTTTTATATTTTAAGGTGCTTTTAAGCATAGAATAAATCGACCATAGGGTAGAAGCTTTGCAATTCTTCAATTCATCAGAGAAATATGCTAAAATAACGTTTTCCGAATATTTTGTCACCTTATTCTTCCTGCACCATTCTATAAATGCATTGTATTTTTGCTGATAAATATATGCAGATTTTTCTGGCAATAAATTTTCAGTGGCCTTTTGTGCACTGCATAAGATATCTGGGGGAGTATTATCAAATTCGCTATCGCTAGATAAATTTGAATCCATATCGATTATGACAGATATAATAAACTGCAAATAAAATTTGAATTTAAGTAAACAAACATTAAAAAGTAAAACTTTTTACCTTCTTGGCTTTAGAATCTAATTTTGAACTTAAGTATACTTTTGTCGTGTTCTGTTATAAGGTAGGTACTAATTAAAAGTTTAGAGATTGACAGTTCTTCTAATCCACACAGCCACGGCCAACTTACTTTTACCAAAATCGACATCCACTGTATGTTTACTTTTAATTAAATCGATGACATTTAGAGAAAATTATAATTAAAATAAACTGTTGATAATTTGTTGGACACTAAATAGATATAAGCAAAAATAATTTATTTATTTGTCTTAGAAGGAGATAGCAAAAAATGTTAATATAAAATAAAACGTTATATTTTGTTGTTATGTACAAATTTTGTCAAATTTTACTTTTTTCAACTAGTGCGTAAAGAGTTTTACTTTACGCACTAGTGAAAAAAGTACAAGTTTACATACTTCGTGGAGTGCGTAAAGTACGTACTTTACGCACGGTAGTAGAAAAAAGTTTTTTTTTTTTTTGATAGATTTAATACTAGAGGAGAATTTCCATAATGTTTAAATTTTTCGCGTCCGACTGGTTGAGAACTCCTGATTTAACCGTTATTTTTAATGATTTATTATCATTATTACTAATATTGAGAATTTACTTATAGATACCATCCATAATTTGCTTTTATCATTGACTAAATGCATACATAATTACTAACGATGATTTCATTCAAAACAAACATTCCGAAATAAAATTATTGATTTTTAATTACGTGAGGCAAAATTTGTTTTTCACTTCAGATTTTGTGTAACCATTATCAAACTCTAGAAGTAAAAAAGATAAATAAATAGGTTATATTGGGTCTCCAAAAACAAAAAATAATAATCACGAAAATGCGCTGGATTAGTGTAACGTCAGTGATCCAGTCATTTTAATATAAAAGTTTTGAGTTTTTTTATTCATCGTAAAATAGCTATTTATAAAACCAGTTACGAAATGTCTTATTTTATGTAACAAGTGAATATTTGCGGGACGAGCAGAGCAAGGTGCCGCAACATAAACGAGGTTTTTTGTTTTAAAATCAATAATCATTGTTATTGAACGTTTATATCAAACAAGGACACGTTAAGTTATAAAAATAGAATTTGGTTAACCTTACAACCTAGTAATGATGTTGTTTTGGTCCTTATTTACCTTTCTAAATCATCACATAATAATTAAAACACAATACACGACAAAATAACCCACTTTCTTGAATTCTAAATAACTTTAACAAGCAATATAAACAAACTACAATAAGTCGTTGAGAATAAATTAATATTATTTTCTATTTGTTAATAAAATAATGAAGTTAATCATACGCAACTAACAATACAAGAAAGTTGTAATATTGGTTGCCTAGATGTCAGTAATGTTTTGCCAAAATACAATTTTAAAAACAATCTAGTAAAAATTTTAAAAAATATTGTAGGGGAGACTGGGGTATAATGATCCAACGAGGTTAAATGATCCCAACGATTATAAACAAAACTATTAGTGCCATCTGTGGAGTAATAGATGAATTATAATCGAAAGACTAAATGCAGTGACCAACAACAATCTGTGAACAGCTCATTTTAGCGCCATTTACACGTGTATTGTTGTTTTTCTGATTTTCGATGTCATTTCGGGGCTTTTTCGCAGCATTGTTAAAGTGGTATTCAATTCGATAATTTAAAAAACAGAACAGGGTTCGAAATCAGGTAAGTTTAGGCTACTTGCCTTTGTGCTGCTTTGCGCAGCATTTTATTGTCTTTGTAGGTTAGGTTTAGTAGAATATTTGCTTTAGGGGTGAAACGATTATTTCATGAAAATCCGGGGATCATTTTACCCCATACATTTTTAGAAACCTAGCAATACGTTGATATGGATGTCAATATTTGTTCTGGTTATTTTCAAGATGCCACGTACGTACCACCGCAAAACCCGGCGTCAAAACTGGGACCCTGAGAACATGGCAAATGCCATAAACGATGTAAAAGAGAATGGTATGTCATATAAAACTGCTGCACAAACATTTCAAGTGCCTTTAATGTCCCTTAAGCGCAGAGTCAAAAATAATTGCCAAAGAAAATATAAAACGTTTAGGCAGCAAAACTTCGACATTTACTGCAGATCAGGAAAATGAACTTATACGCCATATTCTAGACTTTGAAACCAGAATGTATGGGCTTACAACAATTGATCTTCGGCGCTTGGCATTTTAGTTGGCTGAAAAAAATAAAATTACCCATAATTTTTCCCGTAAAAAATAGATGGCTGGATATGACTGGCTTTCCGGATTCCGAAAAAGGCACTCAGAAATAATGTTAAGAGTTCCAGAAGCAACTTTAGCAGCCCGCGTAAGGGGATTTAATAAAATTGTTGTTTCAAAGTTTTATGATCTTAAAAGTGTTTTGCAGCAGCACAAGTTTCCTGCCCACGGAGTTTTTAATGTCGACGAGACCTCTGTGTCAACAGTTCCCGACAAAAACTCAAAAACTTTTGTAAAAAGAGCCCGAAAGCAAGTTGCTCGTGTAACATCAGCCGAAAGGGGAGTTTCAACAACTGCTGTAATTTGCGCTTCTGATTTTGTTCCTCCTATGCTAATTTTTAGTAGGAAAAGAATGAAAACGGAGCTGATGGATGGCGCTCCACCTGGAACTATTTTCGGTTGCAATGATTCCGGCTGGATGAAATTAGAAATATTTGGCCAATGGTTTGATCACTTGTTGAATTTTACGAAGCCAACTAAAGAGAATCCCGTCTTAAATTAAGGGAAAGAGAGCAGCTCAAAAACGAAAGTCTGTTGGTACCGTTTTGCTCACGAGTACCTCATACAAAATCATGCTTGAAGAGGAGAATAGGAAAAAAATTGAACTAGAGGCTAAGAAAAAAAAAGAAAAACAAGTCAAAATCAGAAAGCACGAAAAAAGTTAAATTAAACAAGAAGACAAAAAAAGTATTAGAGGAAAGTGATGACTCAAGCAGTAACGGTGCATCTTTTGCTGCGAAAAATACGCTGCTTCTTTGACTGGCGAAGGATGGATCAGGTGCATTAAATGCCTAAAATGGGCTGGCTCATGATCAGTGTGTCGGGATCGATGAGAACGAGTGTGATTTCTGTTTGCATCAAGCTCAAACCTATCGAGTTAAGAAAAATATTAAGTTTTAAATTAATTAAGGTATTAAAAGTTGCTTAAGTTAATTTTGTTAAATAATGTTGAGCAAGTTTCTGTTTACTCCTTTAAGAGTTAAGAGTATTAAAAACGTTTTAATGCTTTGTATGTTATGTTTTATGCTTTTTTCTTATAAATAAACTAATGTATTGCATTTATTGTTATATTATTTATCGAAAGTGTAGTAATAAAATAATGTTTCGAAAATAGGATCATTTTGCCACTTGTTGGGGATCATTTTACTTCTAGCATTTGGATAAAATGATCCTTCTGCAGATATTAACAAACATCATTGTCATTCCAAAATGTGAAGAAAATCAACATCTTTGTAAATAATAAATTGTTGTCAAATGGAAACCAACCCTCTAGAAAAGACAAATAAATTTATATCCCTGTACTTGCAAAAATATAACGAAATTAGCCTTAAGGGGATCATTATACTCCAGTCTCCCCTATATAACATGTTACGAAATGCCGTTTTATGTAACTCGTTTATGTTGCGGGACCACACTCTACTCATCCCGCAAATATTCACTCGTTACACAAAATAAGGCATTTCGTAACTGGTTTCATAAATAGGTATTTCGTAACCGGTTTCATTATGTTTAACATTATGCAACTGGTTGCATAAACTAGATCATTTTCACACTTGCTGCGATTATAAAAATGTCACTTTATATGACAAAATTAGAAAAATAAATTAACATTAAATTTTTGTATTTGCCTGTCAATTAATTGAAGAAATAACACTTCTGAAATTGTTTCTTAGGTTATAAATATGTTTTAACTTCCTATAATGATCTACCTACAAAGAACTTTTACAGAATTATTTAACTAAAATGTTTTTCCATTTTAGGAATATATTTCAAGGTCTATAAATGAAATAACAGTTCAAAAACTAGATATTTAGTCTATAAACAATTTTGTTTGGCTCATTTTTTACATCATCACTAATGCACCATAATATGTTCTACCAGTTTTATGAAATTTGTTTTTATTTAAATCAATAAACATAAAAATGCATAAACCTTGAATTTAATCCTTTTCATTGATACCTTTTATTTACAGGTATCAATTGCCTGCCGATATAGGCGGCCCTGACGGTGAGCCAATCATGCCTGACAGGCAGATACGAATTATAGACAATCCACAACACACTTTACATCGTAAGTACAATAATAATATATTTTGAAAAAGTTAAACTCTTAGTTGTATTGTATATTTATTTAATTTAATAATTATTTTGTGGTATTTCCCAAACGTTTATCGTTTATACGTAGTCTGAAACCGTTTTCAATTTGTTTTTAAACATAAAAATTAGTTGTCGTTCACTGGCAGTCTGTTTAGTTTTTTTTTTATAGATCTCTTACGTCAAATAATTGTCACTTGTCACTTTATATGATTCAGAATCCAAAGTATTCATGGTGTCATTTAGTTTTGTGTTCAATTAAAAGTTATTTTAAGAAACAAAATGATTTTAGCATGTAAGTATCTTGATTTATTAATTTAAAATGTAGAAATACACACCTACATTTAAATTACCAATGGATGTTTAACCTTACATTTTTAACAACTTATCACACAATTTTAAATAGGTACCTATACAACCAATTACACTTCTTCAGCAAACTTTTTTTACATTAAAACTATTTTTATCATTATACATAAGTTACTAACGCTTAACAAGTTAAATTTAACACGTAATTCAACCTTGTTAATTCAATGGAAATTTATTTATTTTAATTTTTTAATTTATATTATAAAAACAATACATAGGAATTATTACTCAACATTCTGAACACCTCTGCAATTTACAGTTTATTACAAATAAATTTCTAAACTTGTGCCTAGAGCCATCTAGCGTTGAAGAGAGGAAGACACGGCTAGAAATATACATGATTGATGCAGAATGTAAAAGAATACTTTCCTTTTTAATCGTATAGGTACTTCAAAAGTTATCCTAGAGATGGCGTTGCACACTCGGACATAATTTAAAGTAAACTGTAATGTTTTACCTTATGTAATATAGATGGCGATGCGATTACGTTGTTAAATGTTAAAATAGGAACGAAATTTGATCCTTTTATAAGTTAGATATAAAATAATCAGGACTTTTTAATAATTGTTATTAATAAATAATGCGTTTAATGCATAATGCCACAGTTTTTTTCACAATTTAGAAAATGGAAATATATCTAATATTTGGCTCTAATTATGTTTAATCATAGGTATATCTTTAATAAACATCATGATATTTATAAAACGTAATAATCATAAAAACCTTATAATAATACATGACTTTGCCGAGATGTGTTTTAAGTGTTAAAAAAGAGTTTTGGGACAAACAGATAGTTTTTATTATAGTTAGATATGTTTTTGTACAAATCGAGCGCGTGTTATAATTAAGGTGTTCAATCGAATTATTAAATAAATAAGTTATGATAAATGAATCGTTTGAATTTGACTCTTGTAAGTATGTTTTTATTAAATATAATTTTATTCTTTAATAGTAGGAAACAAATTATGTGGTGACAATATCTGCCATTTGTTATTTGAATTTAGTAAAATTTTAAAATTTATTGACAAAAAAAATAAATTTAAAATTTATAACTTTGATTTAAGCTATCCGAAACGGCCTCTAGTGGAATATTTAATAAGTTCTGTTGGTAATATAGCTTAAAGCTGGATTTATTATAAACTACGTTCAGTTGGCGTTTAATTCACGCTCAGTTCGAGTTGGTGAGTTCGCGCTGGATCCAATTTATAAAGTAGTTGGTCGTTCGTTCGTCGCTGCGAATTTTGACATTTGATTTGACAAGACATAACCACAAATTCCACAAAATAAATTGATGTTATTTTATTTTAATCATATTTGTAGATGGCGTTGGTTATAAAATAATTATAAATCCGTTATAATTTCGTATCCAAAACAAACCTACTTTGTCATTTTAGAATCACGTTGACGCATGCGTGGTCAAATAACCAGATACGTGTTTTTTAATTGGATCGACGTTCTTAGCGTTCATAGACAAACTAATTGTCAGTATTTTGAGATTAAATATGCATTGAAATGTGTTATTTTTGTGTAGAATCGATAAATAATAGCATTATTATTTTTATTTGGTCCACATTTTAAAAAAAATTAATTTTAATCAAACTATATGAAACTAATTTAATTACCAGTATTAAACTAAAATTCTAGAAGTGGCCATGGAGGTGAGGCTAGAGCGTTTGCCTGCCACGCGAAAGTCCTGGGTCAGAATCTGAGCTGGGGACTACTTTTTTTTATTTTATTATATAAATTAGTAAAATTCATAAATTATTCTAAAATTATTTATTTTGTCATAATAACCTATTTTTTTTTTTAATTTGTCGATTTTCTACAACCACAAATAATACGCTGTATTGTCCATATCCACTCTTGTTGAACATACTAGTATTTTTTGTACTATAGGCATTAAATTAGTTTATAAATTGTGTATGTGTTGCTCTTTACATGTGTCTATGATAAGATTATGTAATGCGTCAGCATTAGTCTTCTAATTATTTTGAAATTTAATATGACTGAAATGTATATCATTACATATTTTTGCACAAAATACTAAAATTAATAAAAACATAGTAGTATGTGTAACAAGATTGGATATGATGGTCATAGTACTGAGTGTAATACCGTACAATCCATTTGAGTTGTACAGTATATTTTTTTCTAGGACCCATTAACGAAAGTCTACAATATTTTTAAAATTAATTTGGATATTATTTAAATAAAATATAATTGATTAACATAAAAATTTAAAATTATTAATTGAAATAAAATAAATCTAAAAAAAAAAAAGCAAAAAAAATGGCCTCAAAAAAATTTGAAACTTTTCTTTCTTTAACTCTCAGCTTTTGCAATTTTTCTTTGGTTTGTTTTGACTTTGGGGACATGAGGGTAGTATTTTTCATAATTTCGTAGGGGAATTAGGATTTTTTATTTTCATGTTTCCAAAATTGCATTTCAGTTTTTCATATCTCAACCGATTTTTCTCATTTCACTTTCGTTTCATTTATAATTTAATTGGTTTTAA